>JARWLU010356733.1:555-12250 GCA_032468075.1 Amazona amazonica
TCTTTGAGTTGTAGAGTCTGATTCTGTGCTTCACTTTAATTAAAGGTTTATTATGCCAGGCTGATGGAGCACAAAGCTGTTCATTTAGTTGTTTGGTGCCGCTGCTTGGAAACATGGCATTTCAGCAGCACCACTCAGCACAGCCAGGATGATTAAAACCCAGCAGCCAGGGCTGATATAGAAAAGACCCACTAGAATTTATTCCCAAATAGCATTTATAAAAACAAAGAAACAATGGAGGATGTAGGAACCCATGGCCCGTGGGGCACAGCATGGCCAGGTCCATGCCATCAGCCACCTGCACAACAAGTGGACAACAGAAAGAAGAGGCAAAGGCTCCGGGTCTGGTCCAGCAAAGGGGAGCCTGCTGCCCTACCCCAGAACCTCCACCCACCATCACAGTTACTTCAGTTCAGTGCCAGGACTCCAAGACATGAAAGTCAACCACTGACCTGGTCTTTGCATCAGACTGGCATGGGGAAGTCAGGCCCTGCACTCCCAGCACAGGGGCTTGTACCTGGAGGGCATCTCAGCAGGTTTCCCATGCTCACCTCTCACCAGTGAAGAGAAACTCCTGACTGCGCATCTCACGGGCCAAGTTCCTAGACCACTTCTGTTCTCTGCAGGCTCCCCAGGTGGTTCTTCTAGTCCACATGGTGCCTGCAGAAAGTCTTAGCGACACGGGCTCCTGCAACAGGTACCAAAGGTCCTTCTAGCAAGGATGTGGTATCTTTCAGTCACCTATGATCCAGAGTATATCCCCATCATGAGAGTGGATGGGGTACACGGCAAATCCAGAAGAAACACAATCCTTACAGCTCAGACTGTGCTGGCTAATGCCGTGTGTGCTCTGTGCAGAAATTACCCCCACACACCCCTGCATCTGTTTAACCCCTGAGCAAGCTTCTTACCCCCAAGCAGATAAACAAAACCAAAACATCTTCCTCCATATCACAGCATCACCAAAGTACACACAACTCCACACACCTCTTCTACTATGTCCCGGTCCCACAGTTATCACTCTGCAGGACCAGAGTCAGACATACGGCTGCAGGAAGGATGAACCTGGTCTCTGGTAGGGCACCACCAGCACCAAGCCTTGCTGGTCCTGGGAAAGGGGTGGCCAGCAGAGGAGCAGCCTTGCAGGGAGACAAGACACCTTCACCCCATAAGAGGCCATATGAGGGATTGGTGTGCTGAGTACGTATGATCTTCCTTTAGTCTACTCTTCTGTAGGGGAGGGCAGAGGAAGAACAGGCTGCAGCTTGGCTGACCAGACAGTGAGGAAGGCTGGGGAAAGGCTTTGTGAAAGCAATGCATCTATCCAGGGACTGAGCCAAGGTGGGCAGCTGTCCTTCATCCATAGTGGCCTTTGGGAAAGCCTTTGTATTCTTAATGCTTCGGTTGTTAGGACATACTGTTAAGATACCTCAGTCTCAAGCCTATCCCTGTATGAAAGAAGTGCCCAGGGGAGCCTGCGAAGCCTTGGAAGGCTGCAGTTAGCTCCTCAGGTCTATGTCCTTCAGCCAAATATGCATCCTGTGACTTTCGTCCAACACACTGCAGTGATGCTGGTGGTCACTACCTCTCACTGAAGACACACGTACATATCAGTGCAGTCTGCACTGCTGCTGCAGTCCATTTCACTCCACTGGTCTGAAGCCACCAAACTGGTGCAATTCAAAATGTGGCTCTCTCCTCCAGGTTGAAAAGCTTCCATTATTTTCAGTCTTCTACATCTTGAGGCTTTGCTTCCCCCACACTGACAGTATCCAGCTGAGATGAAGGTAGCTGCTGGGCAGTTTAGTGCCAGGCAGGAGGTTTCTTGTGCGAGTCAGTATCCCACAAAAGCACAATGGCACCTTTGGGGAATAAGGAGCTGCAGATGCTCCCAAGAGCCTCCTGGCTGATGTGGTGACCCTGGGGCCATTCAGTGTGTTTCATGACAGCTTACAATTCCTTATGATCCCTGTTAAAAATGTACCGTGCTCCTCCACCAAGTCTCTGTCCCAGGACACCACTGACACTCCCTTGTGCAGGCACCATGGCAGAGAGATGTTAGGTAATATGACACTAAATCGAGCTCCAAGAGCTTGAGATGAGGCCCCCAGGCATGGAAGGCCCCCATGCTGGAAGAAGGCCCAATCGGCTACATACTGTACAAATACTTTTTGGAAGACAGATGAATGAGCCTTGCTCCAAGAGCTTACAATCTACAAGAACAGAGCCACAGCTCCACCACTGTCCAGACATTAGACCTATTTACACCCACAAACATTTTGATCCCAGCAGAACATGTATTTCAGACCAATGGCCCAGCAATCAGCTGACCTGGAGACAGGAATGTGATTGCTCACCCCTTTCTCTTCATTTGCAACATCAGACCAGTTCTAGCTGTTAATTCTTTCCACCTCTGGTTGATGTTCACAGCCCCAGCACCATCCTCTGGCCCATAGAAGAAAACACGGTATCAAAACGAAGTCCTTCCCTGGCTGCCTGAGCCCTGGTGCCTGTGTGGGTGTCCCACATTGCCAAGGAGGCAGAGAAATTAGTGAGATGCTGAATGGTGCTGGACCCAGCTCTCCCCGATTTCGCCTCACAAGCTGTTGGCAATTTGCTCTTTGCAGAGGGACAAGAAGGAGGGAGGCAGAAGCCTCCACCCTTGAGCCCCAGTCAAGGGCAGCTGGGAGGAATCTAGACTGCCGTGTCCAACACAGCTTTTCTGAGAGGAATGTTAGCTGGTACCTTTATAAGGCACATCCGCCCCATGGCCTCGGCTGCCACAGGTCGGCACCCCACAGGTGGCCTTGTCTGACTCTCCAAAACCTTGCCTAGAGCCTCCATGCCCAGGTGAGCCCTGACCCAGGCAGAGACCTTACAGAGCATACCTGTCCTGCAAGGCTGCTGGATGGGTGCTTTAAGGCTTTGAAGTATAAGGTGACTCCAAGCCTAACCAAGCACCCCAAAGCCCCTCTACTTCTCATGGCCAGACCCCAGCCCTCCAAGGCCATGGGGATGGAGAAGGGGAAGGCCCTGGGTCCAGGGGCCACAGGGAAGCAGGAGAAGATAATGTTTCTATCAGGGATCAGAAAGCATCCTTAAGGGAATTCAGGGTCCTCCAGGATCATTTACTCTTAACAAGCAAACAGACAAAGGCTGCTTGGTGTCCTATTTACATGTGTTAAAAACTTCAGCTAGGAAAAATATATCCTTGGTAAGTCCCTTCTCCATTTTTAACCCTGTTTTCCATCCGAGAAATTAGAGACCAAGACTATGATTAAAGAAATTCCAGCACATCAGGTAGCTCTTCCCTTTCCCACCTTCCTTCTTCACTCCTGACCCCCCCAGGCAGTTAATTTACAGTTTGGGCAATTCTCTGCCAAGCCTCACAGGAGGCATGCAGCTCAGCCCAAAAGCAGATTGTCCCTCCTAGGTTCCAGGCTCTCCATGATATCCTCCAACTCATCCAGGATTTCGGAGAATGATGGTCTCTTAAATGCTTCCACCTGGAATGAAAAGAGAAAACTAAAGAGGACACCCTGGAATGGAGGCAGCTGCTCTGCAGCAGCTCTGTTGGCTCCCCAGGGTTGGGCAAGGGCATCCATCCATCAGCAGCACTGGTCTGGGTCACATGCCTGCTGATGGAGCTTTCTATCACCACCACTTGGTGATCCAGGCCTGGGCTGCTGCAAAGAAGCAGCTGCAGGAAAGGTTCCATGGCATGATACAGCTCAAGCAGAGGCAGTGAGATGCTGAAAACCAGCCTGATGTAGCATCATAGAATCACAGAACAGTTTGGGTTGGAAGGGACTTTAAAGATCACCTAATTCCAATCCCTTGCCATACCCTGACCTGGACAGGGTGTGGGAAATGCCCACCCAAACAGTGTAGGGGCAGGTGCTGTGCAGGGAAAGGCTGCAGGTATCAGAAGGGAGATGTTAGATGATTCCCGAAGTTTTTGTCACAAAGGTCAGGATTTGTCTTGTCTCCCTGATGCAGTTCATCCTCAGTGGGCTGTGATCCCCCATGTATTTTGTGTGTACCCAAAGTGAGGGACGTGGCCAGAAACACCCCCATCCTGCACCCCAATCCATGCCCCCCAGGCTGCCCTTTAAGCCTGACACCATGGAGCCAGCCTGGGGAGCTGCATTAGAAACGTCCCAAACCTGCACATCGCACAAGGGCAGAGAACAGCCTCAAAGGCCATTTCTGGCAGAAGCCCATTATTATATCAACTTACATTAGAAAGATGCCCTTCAGTGATACAAGATCTGAACACATGTATGTCTAAGCCAGTTCCTGATGTGAATCACTCCTGTGATTCAGAGCAACTTATTCACACATCCTCCAGCCCCATGCAAGGACTTACTTCCATTTGCTGCCTTGAGCTCCAAGCAGTTAGGTGCATTACAATCACCCAGCTCATCCACTCTCTGCCTGATTACTGCTTTGTTATTCTCTTCCTCTCAGGGACGATCTTGGATCCTCACTTTCTTTCTGCTTTATCTCCTGAGGCTTTGGACAGCATGGGAAGGCACCCCTCATCTTTCACCATTAACTTCTGTGCTAAAGCAAGAGAGGCTGGAGGAATATGCTCTGATGGTACCTGTAATGCCAGGGCTACTAATACCAAGGCAGTACTCTCCAGAGAGGATCAGCCAGGTGCCTCTGCCTGCAGCCTGGCTCAGGGAGGGACTGAACACCAGCAATATGCTTCCCACTTTACATTTGACATGCAAGGGAACAGGCATGACCTTGGGATGTTCTGGGCTCTAATCCACAAACAATACACTTTTCCTACCAGCAAACTTCAGGGTGAATTTAGGCATTAAAGGAAGATCTCATCACTTCACAGCTTACAGCAGAGCCCTGTGTGCTTGCACCTGGAACAGCAGGTTCAAGCTCTCCATGATTCACAACAGTTTCAGGCTCTGTTACACAGTGTGATACAAAGCCAATAAAACCAAAATGGGGAAAAATATAGAAAAGAAAAACAAACTAGCAAGAATCTCACCCAACAGCATCTAGCAGCGAGGTCCATCACCTGCTTGGGACATTCACTGATCATCCCCTGGAAGGCAGCGACATCCAAGCCATAATCCTGTCAGGAAGGGGAAAGAGTACATAGAAAAGACTATAACATCCTTTAAAAGCTCTTCATCCTTCTCAAAGTGTTAAAGCATAAAATGCTCAGGGTTTAAAGCTTTTAGAGTCTCCATCACAGCTATTTTACTGATGGCTATGCAAAGGTACCAGGACAACATCAGCTCTGGCAGGACTGCACAGACAGTAAACCACTAACAGAGCTGGGAGACTGCAGCATCCTTTTGCTTGATCTGTGCTATCCCTGTCCAGGCAGTATGTGTCCTCCTGGAAAAGCTCAGACTAAGGCAACAAGAGCCACAAAAGGCAAAACCAGAAGAGGAACCAGCACCAGGTGCTGAGCAGTGGCTGCCAACAACAGGAACTGCAAATAATCTGGTCTTCCAACAGCAAGCGAGAGTCGAAGAGGCCCAGCCAGCAGTCAGCAGTTTCTGTACTACAGCTTTGCCCCTACAGACATCATTACATATCATTACTATGATATATAATTCTCCTTCATCTTGTGAACACAGATAGAGCATTATTTCCTGTTCAGTCCCGCAGAAACATGGAATAATCTCTGGTCACTGCAGGTTCTTTGCATTTGCTCCTTGGAAAGCAGCAGTTTGCTGTTTTCCTGCTGGGTTTTTCATCCCTGTTCAGGATAAACTTTCCCTTCCCACTCTATGGAAGGGAAATATTGCAAATGTTGCAACAAAAAAGACCATGTTTTTAGGGAAGCTCATTGTTTCCACATGAACTGTGGATTAACTGCAGCAGATTGGAAAATAAGTGCACGGGATGAAAGCTGTGTTTAACCTGCCACTTCAATGTAGAGGCTCAAATGTTGAAGCAAAATGAAGTACTGAGAATAAAGGTCTTTAAAAGGGAGTACTTAATCTCAAATTGTTGATCTAACATAAGCTTTGAAACTGCAGATACACTGAACTCGTGTACACTGACAATTTTGAGATCAGATTTTATCATAGGAAAAACTCTAGAGAGAAACCCGAGTGTGATCCACATACACATGTGTACAGGTCTGTCTGGTCCAGAGTGAAACCACGATCTGGTACCATGGAGACAACACGATTGAGATTGGCTGCAGGAATCACTACCTGAGTCCTGGGAAGCACTTCAGGGTCAGCTGGGATCCTGCCCAGGATTTCACAGAGGACAATGCCAAAGGAAAACACATCCACCTGCAGAAGGGGTGAAAGAGTGGGAGGTGGGACAGGACAGGCACAGAAGCAAAGTGTAAGAAAGAGGAGTACCAACAACAAAGTCCTCAATAAAACCCCACAAACATTGGAGATAGAGGCAGCAAACTCCTAAACCTCTGGGCTTCTGAACCCACCCAGAAAGACCTCATCTTCGGAAAGCCTGGTCCCATGCTCTTGTTCAGTATGTCTGGGGTTTCTAGCACAGCTCCGGCTCTCTACCCCAGATCCTGCAGTAGGCTCATTGGGCTGTAACTCACCAAGCGTATTCCTCAGAGAGGCTTCACTGTGTTTGTCCACAGTGCTAAACTTAACAAGGCCACATAAGAAACTTGCAAGTGGTTAAGTAAAACATTACTGAGTAAAGGTCCAGGTAGCAGAGGCAGTGCTTCCCAGCAAAGGAGGGAAGGGCTTTTCTGCTGTTGGGACATGTCACCAGCAAGCAGAAGAGAAATCTCCCATGCTCACTTGGGGGCTCTGGGAATGGACAAAGAGCTGGAAGCAGTGCCGTACCTTCCGGTCATAGGGCTCTCCCCGCAGCATCTCAGGAGCCATCCAGAAAGCAGAGCCCACCAGAGACAGCTTCCTCTCTACATCCTTCACAGGCAGCTCCACCACCTCCCTGGCCAGCCCAAAGTCAGTCACCAGCGCCTCGTGGCCCCGTGGCGTCACTCGAATGAGGCAGTTCTAAAAGGAGCCCATGGGACATGGCATGAGATGCCTACTGAGGAAGGGCCTGGGCACTTCGCTGAGGAGCACCTCACCAGCCCGCGGCCCAACCTCGCCATTGCAGGCTCTTCCCTCACCAGAGACCTGCATCCCAGCAGCAAAAACTGAGTGCATAGAGCAGATAGAGGATGAATTTATCACATCTGAAGCCAGAAAAGGTACTTGGAAGAAGCAATTCAATGAACATGATCCACATCCTTTTTTCTGAAGGAGACGGCGAAATCTTGCATGCTGACCCCCTTCAGCTGTGGCAGGATCACAGCCACAGCACCTCTCACTACCCGTGGCTACACATCCCTAACACCGCTTTCTGGAGGAATTCCTATGAGGTTTCCCAAAACCCCATCAGTTTCAGCCTGTTCAGGTTCCCAGGATTTCCTCCTCAGCATCTGCTCCCAGGGAGCTTGCTTTCTGCAGCTGGCTCTCACTCAAAAACTAGACTTCAGGCAAACATGTACACAGATCTCTCCCATATCTTCCGCCATCTGCAGGCTTCTTAGGTTTCCCTGGGGAAGGATGAACCTCTTTCAGGGGTTCCACCACAGCAAGACAGAAAGGACAGGCAGGGACCTCTAGCACTTTGTACAAGCAGATCTGGAAGCTCCTGAGCTCACCAGTCACCACCAAACAGGAAATTACATCTCACCTGACTTCAGAGGACACCGGCCAAGAAACCTATGCTCAGAGTGAACCAGATTCTTGCCTTGTCCTCAGCCTGGTAACTGAGCCAAGTAAACAGCCTGAGAATACACAGGTTAGTTTTATTCCCGTGCTGATGTCTCTCAAAACTGCATCACTTGACTGGCTTCCCCACTGCTGACCTTCATCCATACTTCAAGCTTTTCTTAAAAATCTCACCAAGCACCAACAAAAATGGCTCTAAGAGATACTTCTACCACCTACCTGAGATACCCCGCTACCTACTCAGCATCAACTGCAAGGACTCGCAGGCTCCATTTCAGTGAACCACTAAGCCAGCCTCCGGTGTCAGCTGACACAGACATGGTCCGGGCTTCGGGCCAGCCCCTCAGCTCACATTCCCTGTGGTATCATGGACATGCTACAGATCTACCTGAGGTTTGGGTAGCTTGTCCAAGACAGGCCAACAAGGCACTGTCCCACCATGTTCCTATTGCCATACCAGTGGCAGAAGAAGAGCCACATTAAAGCCCATCACCATGGACAAACCTTACAATGGCAAATCCCAGTGCGTGTCCTGCCTCCCTCAAGCAGCATGAGCCCATGCTGAGAAAAGCAGCTACCCAGGCACAGGGCTAATACATCATGAACATGATGTACCTTTGTGTTACACCCAAAGCCTGTCTCCAGATGTCAGCCTGCACAGTTAGCGAGACCCATGGAGATGACCATCCTAAAATTGGTGATGTAGACCCTCTGGATCAAGGAAGAACAAGTTCTCTGCACTTGAGGAGACACACATCTCCTGGTGCTCTGCACACAGATGGGGACCATCTCACATGGCATTCATTCCTAGAGCCTATGACCAGCTCCTCTTAGCAACAGCTTCCCCTTTTCTGTGAGTAGGAAAGGCAAACTAGATCTGGAGGAGCTTCTCTTGCAACTGTAGGCAAAGAAAACCATGTGCAATCCTGCACACATTTCCATCTGTTTCTTTTCTGAAAGCAACTGCACTAGGAGTAATTATTTTTATCTCTATCTGGGTGTCCTGCTTGCCAAGTGATGAATGCAATGTAATGATGGGTTTTATCAAGAAAGCTTTCTTGCCTGCAGAGGGATTAGGACAGAGCAGAGGATCAGTGTGAGGCCTGAGGCCTCATGGTTACATCCGTAAAGGGTCCTCTACACAATCAACTTCAGCAGTCCTGGGGAGATGTCCCCTTCCTAGTGTGTACCTTGGAGTTGAGATCTCGGTGGTAGATGTTCTTGGAGTGCAGGTAGATCATGCCTCTGGCAATGTCAGAAGCTAAGTCCACTTCTTCCTTCCATGTCAAAGCAATGTCTTTGCAGGCCAGGAGCTCCTCCAGGCAACCCCCATTCACATACTGTGAACAGAGACAAAACAGTGGCTGTGTGGCCAGGCACAAGCTCTGCTGGGGCTCCCAGGAACCCCTCCTTCAGGTTAAAGGTTGGGAACACCACTGTGTGCAGGGGCCCCTGTGTGTGGTATGGTGCAAATACCCCTCCTGGCACAAGTAGTCACTACCCGTCTCTGGGTTCTGCCCACTACAGGGACGCTGTACAAGCCACATGCAGTCCTCACTCACAGGCAGCAGAGGCAAAAAGCCTAGCAGCAGCTCAGTGAATGCCTTCTGCCACCAACAGCATACGAACAATGTGAGACCTCCCCGGTACCAGCCCAGGCTTTTCCATTAGACCACACCACCATTCCAGAACCACCCTGGAGGTTCTGCCACTGTCTGCTTGATTTTCTACTCCTGGCTCCTCTTCTCCCTGTCACTTGGCCCATTCTGGCCCTTTGGTGGTACCAATCCAACCTGCGCTTTTTTTGGTTATCCTGCCTGAATCTCATGGCCCTACAGTGAGCGTGACCAGCTGTGGGGCAGAAAGGACCAGAAGCTCCTCCAAGGCAATCTCACTGGTCTAGAGCCATTCACAGGCACGCAAGTTGGAGAAGTGTAGATACACATTACAGAATATCTGCCATCCTCCCTGCCAAAGAATTGCAGGGTCATTGCTTGTCCACAGCACACTCACAAGCTAGAAATCTTTACCTCCAGAACTGGGTACAGCTTTTCATCCTTCACGCATATCCCAAGGTACCTACTAAGCAAAACATACAAAAAAAAAAAGCAAAGAAACCATCAAGGTTCAGCTCAATCCCTCATTGCAGAAATGCCTTAGAGACACCAACCCATTTTCAGCCCCAAGCAGTGCTCTCTGCTCATGGCTGGAGGATGTGCCCACCTGACGATGTTGGGGTGGGACAGCTTCTGTAGCAGGCTGATCTCACGTACAATCACCTCTTGATCCACATCATTCTTGTAGATCTTCACCACCATCACTTTAGAAGCAGCATCCTGGGTCACCTGGAGCCAAATTTGGAGCAAGACACCTCATAGCTTCCAGAGGTCTGCCAGCCCCTCTGGACAACAGCATCCAGTCCCAACCAAAGGCCTGAACCTCACTTTCCTCATGCCCAGAGCTTTTGCACAGTTATTTGCACAAGTGCAAGGTGCTCTCCCTTCCACATAAGCTCCACTCCAGTGATGCCTGCTTGGGTGGCTGGGGACAGCTACATCCCTCCTGTCCCAACACATCACAACATTATTTCCCTGACAAAATTTGTGGGTTCTTGGGCTCTTGGGAAGAGTTTCTCAGCCCACCCTGGGTTACCACAAAGCTGTTCTTCTCCGTTTTAATGCCTTGATTCAATGTCCTTTCCCAAACACAGCCTGCCCCTGTATCTCCATCATTCCTTCCTACCTGGGCCTTGTCACTGCACCAGGCTGCTGGTGACACTCCCCATCCCCAATTCCTCCTGCACCCCTGCCCATGGCCAGCTCCCCCCCACCTGCCAGCTCCCCTCCCACTCTGCCACAGACCCAACAAAGAAAGCACAGAGTCAGCTCATCTCTCCCCCACATCCCAGGAGGGAGGTCCCACGTCTGCTTCCTGGTCACACGCTAGCCTGAACCCTTGCTATTGAATACCACCAGACATCTCATTCCTAGAGCTTCCCCCAGGCAGGAGTACTGGGAGTGAAAGAACAGCAATCAAAATGCTTTTCCCCCACCTTACAACACTGAACAGACTGAGCAGGCATTTTAGCAGGAAACTTGTTGTCTCCTGTGGAGGCACCAGGGTTGGACAGTACTGAATGCAGGGATTTCATGCAGAGGTGCTGTGGCTCTCAGCCCTGAGAGGACCATGCAGGGATTCTGTATTGCAGCTGATGTTATCTGGGTTGACAATCCAAAGAGCAGTTTACAGACTACATCGCAGAGCACTGTGGTACTTCAACATTTCCATCCCCAATTAACATCTGTTTTAAGGAAGACTGATGTGTCAGATGTGGCGCACACTGATGTCCTGACGGCTTCCCCAGGGCTAGCAGAGAACCCAGCCACATGTCTAATTTTCTCTCATTTTGATGTTTGTAGGGCTTTGTTTGTTTGTTTTAAGGGAAAAATATTTAGACACAGCATGAGCTGGCTTAAGAGCAGCCATCTCAGTCCCAGGGTGTCACCCATTGCTCTCCGTTACGGATCACTTTACAGATAAGGTTACTAACTCAGTTGAGGGGAACGAAGAGCAGCACGTTAGACTTACCTGGAATGAAAGGACAGAAAGGGTCATTATAATCAGGGTCACAAAACAAACTGTCTTCAGCAACATGAACTGCTGCTTCCTTTCTGAAGGAACTCAACCTGGTAGTCAATGCTATTGCTGGAATAACATGTGTGCTTGTGTTTGACAGCCACAGAGTGACCTTTGCCTACAGCCAGTTCCACCAGCAGGTTTCCGGTTGTTTAAAATTCCCTGTGGATTGAGATCACCCTCCTCTCTCACCAGACTGCAAAGCAGCTAATGGGCACTATTACAGATTAAGCAGCAGGAAAGTGGGGTGCTGCTCAGGGCTCAGTGTAAGCCTGCTTAGTCAGGCATTGGAACAGGAGGCCCAGGGAAGCGATGGAATTACCATCCTGAAAGCGTTCAAAACC
>JARWLU010364644.1:19570-31016 GCA_032468075.1 Amazona amazonica
CAACGTCCTACCAGTCCGGTAAGGAAACGAGAGGCTTCAAGTGTAGATCACATCCGAGTCATGCTGCTGAACCTACAGACAAATCAAATAGGAAGAATCAGTTCCATCTTGAACTCCTGCTTAAAACAAAGTAAATTCCCTTTGGTCCTGTTCTTCTTTACCTCCAACTCTGAAGCCTTTAGCAAGCTGCCCTGCAATACCTTTTTCTTCTTTCTCAAAACAAGCACCCCTGCTATTCGGATAGGTTAGTCTTAAGAAGTTGCTTGTTACTTGCATTACAAAGAGCTGCTTCCTCATCTGTTGCTACACTCAGCTGCTCCTTTTAGTTCTGAGCACACAAGCCTAAAGATTCAGGTCTTGAATGTTATATGCTAGAGCCTCTAAATAATCCTAAAACCCCTCAGTTTTGTTCATATAGAA
Organism: Amazona amazonica; assembly: GCA_032468075.1. Classification (NCBI taxonomy): domain Eukaryota; kingdom Metazoa; phylum Chordata; class Aves; order Psittaciformes; family Psittacidae; genus Amazona; species Amazona amazonica. The sequence goes on from JARWLU010364644.1 coordinate 19,991, forward strand.
CAGCAACAAACACATCAAGCTTTCTTTATTGCCAACACCCTGCACAATTAACACTGCCAAGAGAAAGGTGACTTCCTTCCCACTGTTCAAGGCTGCATGTCCTTACAGCTCTTTGCACTCATTAGTGCTTCAGGGCTCTTGGACAGGGAACACATTGGAAGAGAATTGAACTTTTGGAAGTCTAAGCACTTACTGGTATCTTATTCCCTGCCCTTAAAAGAGGGATTACCTATTTTAAGACACCAATAAAGCTGAGATACAGGCACACTATGTTTTAAGCTCTCTGTACCTGGGGGTATATTCTCATTTCCAAGCCTGGATGATACAAATAAAAATTAACACAGATCTTCCTACTACGGGGTAGGGCATTTCTGGTTCATTTACCAACACTTACAGCTTTACTTTCCAGCTTAGATCACGCAAAAAACTAGAAGGCCTTAAGTTAGGCACAGTCCCAAATGGTGCACACCAGTGCAGGGTCTCCAGACTCCTGCAACAGCCAAACCTTGACTCATCATTTCAGAGGCTGTGACAAAACAGGTCCCTAAAGCCAGGCATTAGTGACCTCTCTGAACAATGAGCTTTCAATGAGCATTTAGGAATTCACTTACAAATCTGATTACCTTTATAATCTGTTTTCCACTTCCTGTGCCCACACTGCTGGCAACCAAGGAATTGGCTTGAAAAGAGGACTTTTCCACTGGCACCGTGTGCTGAATTTTGTTGGTACAGGGCCAGCTGCTTGTAGTATTTAACAAGGAAGCAGGGAAAGGTCTTCGAAGATTTATATCCAATGAATCTCCAGTTTCAAAGGTTTTCATCCATGATGGGGTCTTTGAAAGAGCACATAGAAATTTAATACCCTCTCTATCTCAACTCTTATTAAGCCCAAAAGAACATCAGATACAGAGACAGAAAATAAAGGCCATCTCCCCTCATCACTTTTCCAAGCCTCCATTCTCTCTTTAAAACCATTGACTTGGAGCCACTTTTGCCACACGTGGAACAACCTGGAAAGCCAAATCCAGCCCTAGTCTTGCTCTGGTTCAGGTAGAGGCCGGAATGTTTATATAAATAACAAGAAACTTCCAACAGAAATCTGGGTTTAGTTCCTCACTGCCTTGAGAAAAAAAACCCACATCAAGACTCATGATTTTCAGCAACCACAAAGCACGTGAATGAAAATGTGATGTAAACTATGAGGAACCACATCTAAATGTGCTAGTAAGTTATAACAGTTTTGGTTGCTCCAAGACCTTAAGCCCTTACTGTGATTTCATAATCGGGAAAATAAGGTATTTTTCGCTCATGGTACTGGTATCCTGCCCAGGAAAAACTTCCTGGATGTTTTGACATGAAATTTCTCTTGTCTGTGTTCACACTTTCAGTATTTTACTATCAAGGGTACCACAGCCTGTGCCTTGAACTGAAATACAGCAACTACATTTGGCATACACATACTATTCTCTTTAATGGCTCATGCTGAAAAGGTGACACATAGTTGGGGTACATCCATTTCCTAAGGAGCGATCCAAGGATCCCAGGACTTCATTCCAGTGAGAGTAAAGCCCAGACTGCTTTTCTTCTAGTTTCAAAGCATTTCAGTTTTCAGATTTCAGTTCTTTCAGTCGATCTTCAAACTTTCTGCTCTTTTCTAAGTAGTCTAGCCTGCAGTCCACATGTGAGAGACAAAAAGCTTATTGGCATGACACAGCTCAAGAACTGGTGTGTGCGGAAGGAGGACAGAAGAAGGCCTTAGTTACATTTTGGGGTTTTGATAGGCAGCCCCCTGACCCAGTGAGAAGGGGGTTCACTTCCACCCTTCAGCACTCACACCCTAACTTTTTACCAAGCATTTCCTTCTGGACCAAAAGAGGGAAAACCTCTTCATGTATTAGATCAAGGCAATACCACACTTCAACACTAGAGGGAAACTTCTGTCCTCTACCGTGCTGTTAAACCAGCAAAGTTTGCCCCTGACATAAAGCTCTGCAAGACAGAAGGGTTCTGGACTTAGGGTTTGATGCCACCAGAACACTCTTCGTCTGTGTAAATAGCTAGTCTTACACAAACATAATCCACACCAGTTCAGTAAAAGGCTGCAGATGTATGTGCAAGTAGGAGGCCATCCTGAAATGTTAAAAGGATGAACTGTGATTCCCAGATACTACTTCTTTTTCCTTTCTGTACTTTCCATGACGAACATACTCCTTTATTTACACCATAAGCATAACGATACCTCTCTCTATCTCAAAGGATAGTCTCTTCAGGTCAATGTCCTTCAAATCCAGCTTTATAGATCCTTTGTCAAAGTTGGCATCTCTGGTGTCAGCCAGCGAGTACTGCGGGTACTTGACCATGTGCTGAAAGAGGTGACATAAGCACTGTCAATGAAATCTGATTGTTCAATCTGGGGCTTATCTCCCCAGTTTCTGCAAGAACGCCATGCTGAGCCATTTCATAAGCTACCCATGGATTCTGAGACACATGGATGCTCCTGCAGCCCTTCCCCTCTACCTGAGTGGCCCAGATGAACTGCTGAAGTCCATAACACACAGACACAAGGGCTGAGAAGTATCCTGGCTGCAATGTTCTTATGTATTTCAGCAGACAATGGAAACCCATTTTCAGCAACACTGGAGCAGAGGAGGGAGTTGGGGCATGCAGCTGCCTTCTTGCTGGTGACAGCTTCATCTGCTTTGCCTAAAGACACTCATAGGCCATGCACATGACAGGACAACACAGCTGGCTCAGAACAACAACGTCCACAAGGTATTGCCCAACTGAGATGGCACAAAGTCAATACTGGGCATGAATGAAGGCAAGACAATCTGTGCTCCCTGAATCCCAACAGCAGTCCTGTGTTTAACTTTTGTCTTGCCTTTCTTATCATCCTGACTCATTGCCCTGAACAAATAGAATTTCCATCCTAGCTACACCGTGTTTAAGCACCACTTGGTCCTTTAGGTCTTTGTCTCCCAGCTGGATGCAGACATGCCACTACTCAGCTTGATGGGGGCTATAAAAATGCAATCAACTACTGACTATCTCTGAAGATGAAGTGGTGCCCAACAGAGCAGGAACTTACAGGATAATGAAGCCTGGTTATGTCTAAGAGTTTCTGCTTTGCTTTCCGTTCAGCCTCTCTGGCTTCATGCAGACCTTGTTTCAGATGCTCTGCTTCCTTGGCTCTGTAAGACAAATAACCTGACATGAATGATGATTTCCGGCATAAAGCAAGACATGGATTTCAGAGCTATGCACCTCACTAGCTTCCAGAGAACAAGATCCATTACTGTGAGTTATTCCTTTACCCAGAGATACTTGCAGTGGGTTGCTCAGATGGAGAACTAAGTGGACACAGCAGGATTGCTTTCAAAGACAATCCTGCCCAAACTGGCTGAATGAACATGTTTTTCCTACTCCTAATTTCCATGGGCTCAGTTATGACCTGCTGATACAGATGCTCCAGGCTGTCAGAGATCCTTCCCAAGGTGGGGAGAGGTGCAACGTAATCTGCAATTCATTTTGGCAGGCTTTTTGGCAGTATCCTAAAAACAAGCAGAAGGCCCTTAATAGCAAGTTAAACATCCTCTGTCAACAGCAGTCTGCTCTGCATCTTCAGGCATTACATGGAACACGCAAACTCAGAGTAGTTTATGTTCCACAGGAGTTCACCTGATTTACAGTTCTCAGAGATCTTAAAGGGATACAAGAGACCACCACGTGGTACTAATAAACGAGAACAGCCTCCTCACTCACAGGGTATACAAACTGGTAAAGGTAGGTAGCTAGGTATCCGGTGCTCTTTAGATAACACTCCATAGCAAATGCTTCTGCATTCTGGATCTGTAACACTAAACATCTCTAAAGCCTTGCATCTGATTCTCTGGAAACTTCTTGACCTGAATCACAACCACCCTGTACCAGTGAAACAAATCAGATGCAGGAAGGCTTAGTCACTCTGAAGGCTTAGCCACTCTTACTCCCAGGCTTAGCTGAGAAAAGCAGCACATTCTCCAACCAGGCATCCCTAGAGAGCCACACAACCCCGCTTAAGCAAACCTAACCTCCGGTCAGACTCCTTCACAAGCTTCACTGCTATCAGCTCTGCCTCCCGCATCTTTTGCTCCATCAGCCGTTTCTCCTCCTTGGTTTTCAGAGCTGTGATCTCCAGCCTCTGTCGCTCTTGCTCAGCTTCTGCCACATTCTGGGCCAGCAATTTTGCCTCTTCTTCAGCAATCTGAGCTTTCTCAGCCAGCAACTCTGCTGCCTCCTGGGACCAGAGCTAAGAAGAAACCATTTTTCTTAGTCACCCTGTCTAGCGTCCACAAAACCAGCCCTGCAAACAGTCAGAAGAAGACATCTTTTCCCAAAAGATCAAGTGATAAAAATATTATTCCTTAAAATAAAAAGTACAGTAATCACAACTATAGGGTCTGTTGCTCCTCCTCGCATCCAGAATTGCCTAACTTCCTTCCTGCTGCTCACCTCTACAAAGCAAGGAGACACATTTGCTTGGAGCTGGACAAAGACATCAACCAAAAATAGAAGATGTCCCTTTCAGTTGCCAGTGCGCCATGCCCCTTTCTCCCAATTTCAGCTCCGAGGTTGCTTCCTTTCTTCCCTCTTCGCATGAAGAAAGCACTCGGAACCAAATACAGGGAGCAAATGGCTCCCAGCAAATGGAGTTTGTGGCAGATTTCCCAGGAATTCCAGCATGCCCTCTCCACCAGCAGTCAGAAACTCTCCAGCCTTGTCTGAGCCATAATTCCTGGTGTCTCACAGGAGCCGTAAGAAATAAAAGCTCCTAAACCAAGAAAGGCTGTCAAGCATGAGTATATTCAGACTAATGTGCTACTCACCAGGGCCTCATTGGCCTGCCTGGCTTCACCTTCCAGCTGGAAAAGACGCCTTTCCAGCTCTTCTTTGGCTCGTTCAGCTTCTGCTCGGAGCTGCTTCTCCCTGGCCAGCCTTTGATTCTCCAACTGGAAATAGAATGAGCAATACCACGTTTGTGGGTTCGCAGCAGAATCTCATCTTGGCCTGAGGCAGCACGGCAAATGAATCTAACGAAGAACGGGCTGCTCTCTAGCTGGTGGACTGATACTCACCAGAGATGCAGCGCTGAAGCTGCTTGCACTTTGCAGCACTGAACTCCTCTAACAGGTAATACTGGTTATTTCAGACCTCTGGAAGAGCACGCGGATCAATCTGTTACGTACCCCAAATCTTTGCGGTCCCCGGTTCGGTTTCACAAACATCACTTACATCCTCAGATGCGGTATACACACCAGAGCTGTTCCCACATCCAATCCTGCTGCACTTTCTCACCTCCCACACATACTGATGCAGTGCATGGGCAGCAAGGGCACCAGCTGAAATAATAATAATCAGTATTTTCAACAATAGAGGAGGAGAAAGAATCTACCTTTTTTCTAGCTTTTTCTTCCCTGGCTTGTGCTTTCATTTGCTGGATCTCTATTGAGTCCACTTTTCTTCTCCTCATAAATAGGTCATGGTTTCCAATGCACAACTGCAAAATCTGAATAGGAAAAGCAAAGCAAACGTGATTTTGATGTACTTGTGCCCCAGCCAGAGACATGAAGAGCCCCACACTGGCCTCACAGGACAGAAGCTCACTATTCTGGCTTCAGCACTAGTACCTGCAGTTGCTTCCCTTCCAAGCAAATCAGCACCCAGGGCAGGCATACCCAGGTACATAACAGCTCAGAAAAGTTCATAACAAGAGGAGGGGTTCCTTCTGTCCTTCTTCCATTTCCTGAATAAGAACAGGCAATAGATCTAGCCCATGAGCACAAAAGATGTAGCTGTGGGAACAGCCACCTGCAATGGCCTCTCCACAAGCCCACTGAGAAGTGCCCCAGCCCCTGTGCTTGTGTTAGGAAGCAATCAGTGCTGATGCAGTTAGCTATCTGACTAGGTCCCTTCCTTGTTGCAGCAAAGGAGAACCAGTGGCTGATTAAGAACCTACAGCAGCCAGATAGGCAGATGCTGCAGTGGCTTTGCACCTTTCCATATGCTACACCCTCTGACTCCAGTATCTGGATTTCCTTTTGTGATTTGGACCTTCTTCCGCATCTTGCTTTCCACCCATCATCTCCCCTTTCCAGAGAAGACAAATATAGGCACCCTGACTTCCTGGACAAAGCAATCCTCAGGAAGACACATGCTGAAGCTCAATAGATTTTACAAACACTATTTCTTACTCAGATATCAGTCAGTATTACTAGATGCAGCTTTAAAGAAGGAAAGCAGGACACTTACCAATTTGTTTACTTTGAGTCGAGAGGAAAAGAACTTGAAGACTTCTGCTTTTTTATCAAGAGGTTTAATAGTTAACTATACAGGCAAAAGAGGAAAAGAAAACAGTGAGAAGGAGGAAAAACAAAGCTGAAACTATTAATACTAAAGCAAACTTCAGCCCATCTCCACTTCCCTCCAGGGAAGCAGTGATTTATGGCACAAGCGTGGAGAGAGTGATGCAGAAATGGTTTTGCTCCAAAGAATCAGAACCTGGGCTGCTGTTATCCAGGTTCCTTATCTGCTCCCACAGCTGGCTATGTTAGAAGACAGCGCCTCCCACAGACCCACCCCGGTGCCAGTTTGGATGGTGGTTTTCACAATAAACCCACCTGCGCAATTGCACACTATACTGAGAACATTGGAACAGGCACAGGTTATCAGGAAAACAGAATACATTAATCCCCAGAAGCAGTCATACACTTAAAAGTCAGGGAGAAATCAAACATCTCTGAATACCAATCACTGCAGGTGTAAACAAACGTATCAAGGCCTGAAGGATGACTTCTTCTGACCATACCAGTCCCGGAGCTCCTGCTTCCTCCCATTTCAGTCCTACCTCCCAAGCTGTTTCCAGAGAACCTCAAGAGCTTTCATGCTGCCAGGTCAGTACACACTGTTTCACTTCTTATGATGTGCACAGTTTGGCTGCATAACAAATACAGCCCATTTCTTTAAGATCCTGTTTGCTGTGACTCATGGGTTAGCTAGCACTCGATTCCTACATTTCATTTACAATGCAATGTATCATTTCAGGCCAGCTGAGCCACCAAGATCATAATGTCCTACAGCTTGTTTCACCTCGTAGGTAACAACTGGTTGAACATGTTGCCTTGTGAGGAACAGGCTGTGAATGTGCCGCTGAATATAGTGGAGCTTTAATATAGGGCTGCCCAACTTCCCAGCAATAGGGAGCTAAAGCAGTTCATTTCAAGACCAGAGGGGAAGTTTAATGTCATGCATGGATCAAACTTTTCAGAGGCAGAACTCCTGCCTGATTTAATGTGTGCACGTCTAACTCCAGACAGCAAACCTCATCCTCACTGTTTTCCAAAAGGCCTGCCGAAAATGGAACAGGCTGTGCTGTCCTTTGGCTGATGAATTCCAGTACCAGTGTAGTTTTCCTGGATTCGTTTTTCTGATTATAGCCTTCCATGTAGCCACATGATTTGTAATGAGACTAAATGCCACTCACTCCCCACAGTACTTCCTACAAGTAAAAGATGGGCTCTGAAATTACACTGGAATTGCAATGGCAGGGTTGTGCTGACGACCAAAATCATTCACTGACAATCTGACAGAATTCAGGCAGGAAAACATGCGGATCTCCCGGCATGTCTCCTCTTGCCACTGTGCTTCAAAAAACCTCATGCACGAGGACAGCTTCTGCATGTGAAAATGGCATTCAGTTTTAACAGATCATCTCATTCCTGCTGAGATAACTGAGGAAGGCGGCATTCGTAACATCTATCTTTTTTACAGAGCAACACACTTGTTTTCAGAGGACAAGCAGCAGGGAGGGAACCAGAACAGAGGGCTCCACAAGTTTGGAGAGCTCAGAGCAGCCTCTGTCTCCTGGGGGAGCCGAAGATACGCAGCATATCTGAAAGGCAGATCTGTTATTCCTAGTGTTGCAACAAAACTCCCCAGGATTTCCCCCTTCTCTCCCAGTTTCTTTAAACAGAGACAGCTTTCAGCCTGTTCCAAGAATCCCAGTCCACACCCATGCCCGTATAAAAAGAATACTACATCAAAGCCATCATACCTCTTTCTCACTATAGGAAAGGTTTCTGATAGCACTCCACTCAAACGACTTATTTGGAGAGAACCTGTTATTAATGCTGTAGATATGAATACCTTTGGCATCAACTCCAAGTAGGAGATCTGTGTGGTTTTTATTTTGCTAAAAACAGCAACAGATACCAGTAAATGCCATTTACAGTGACATTAAACAACCGCAGACAAGAACCATACTCTAATACATTGATATTTATCTGGATTTTTAGGAAATTGATGTTTCCACGGAATATTGCGAATAATGTCACTGCTAGCTAATAAACCCAGTCTTCCAGGTTGCCTAAAGTAGGTCAAACTTTCAGTCTGCTTCTCCTTCTTCCCCTTTCCATACCCAGAGCTACTCAAGACCTTTGTCAGATTGTAAAACATTAAGTGGTTTATTCACCAGCAGCAGGATGGGGGTGCTGGGGCTGTACGATCCAGTGCAGAACCCTAAGCCTGGCTTGAATACTGGGACAGATGCCCAACAACCCCAGCAGCCCTGGACCACTGCCTCTGGGCAAGAGCTGCCTCTGGGAGAGGGTAAAATGAGGCACGCTGGGGGGACAAGGCTCAGCAGGCAGCAGAGGGAAGGTGCAGGAATCCAGGTTCAACCCCATGGACGGCACAAGGTATTTTGCAAATGGGTGGCTAAATCCCCCTGTGCCACATCCCGACACGTCCCTCACCGCTTTGCGGTACAAGCACACACCATCACACCACAGGCTCAGGGTCCAGCCATCCATCCTGCAATCCCTGCGACCATCCCACTCTGGAGATGCCAAAACCAAACCCTGTCTGGAAGCAGCTGATCCAGGGCCAATGGCAAAGTGGCTCCCGGCACAGGCAGAGCAGCGCAACAGGGACAAGGCTGGGGCTGAGGGCTGCTCTTGGATAAAACACAAGGGAACAGGGAACAAAACACCCCAGACAGGCAGGAGAAGAGGGCGCTGCTTTGCCGCTGTCTGACCCCCACCACCATCCCAAGTGGTTCGTCAGAAGCACTGGCAGAACAATCTGTTCCCACTCTCTGGCTTCCCCCAAGACCTTTATCTGCCCAGGGAAGGCACAGAGGCAGCTGCACATCCTAAAAGAGCCTAAGAACTCCCGGCAGAGGCTTCTCTCTCCACCAGCACAAGGATCCTCCCCAGCAGCACAGCGAGCCCCAGCCCCACAGCCAGCACAGTCACCCCATTGCCTGCTTCTCGCTGGCATCACCACCATGGGGACCCCCAAACCCATCACACTCCCATTCAAGGGGCCAGATCCTGCCCTGGCACGAACCCTAGGCATGACCCACAGGGCTGCTGGTGGCCCAGCAGCAACGGGGGGGCCAAGAAATGCTAGGAAAGGGAATGGGGAGCAGGGGGCATCATCCAGCCCCTGCACCAGAGGCGCTTCCCAATGGATCGCTTGCACAGGGATGTTTCCCATCGCCTGCCAGAGCAGCCGACAGCCGCCGTGCGGAAGCGCCGACCCAGACGGCTGAATCTTATCCAGGGAAAATGAGGAGAGGAAGGAGATGGCATTTCCCTGCTGGCTCCGGACTCCCGGACCTGGTGGTCCCTAGGAGAGCTCTGCAGCAAGCTCTGCCCTGGCAGCACCCCAGGAAATACCCTGTGGTGCTGGGGTACAGGGGTACAGCATCTGCCACCCCAAAGGATGCTGCGTGACGTTTCAGTGCTCATCAGTCTGGAGCATCTCTGCTCCTGCTCCTCTGTTGAGGTCAGAGGCTTTGAAGGGTGGACCCCCCTGCAACACTCCCAATGTCCCCCCGCCTCATTTCATCACTGTGGGTGAGCAGCTTCACAAGCTCCTCAAAGAACCTGGGGGGCTGCAGATGCCTGAGAAAGCCCTGCTTGAACCCCAGAGAGCTTTGGCCATGGGCTGCTGGGGTGAAATGGAGTGGGGCATGGTCCAGAGATCCCCTCTGGCTCCTGGTGGGGAGGGTCTCATTTGAGCTGGGCACCGCATCCCTCAGCCCCCAGGACATTCCAAACCCACAGCCAGCGCTGGGCTAGCAGGAGGAATCCGGATGGTGCCCCCCAAACTGCAGGCAGCCCCCGCTTTCTGCCCAGCCAGGCCAGCTCCCAGGAAAGCAGCTCTGATGGGGCACTGTGGTTTGACAATGAAAGCACCCGAAAACAGCACCTGAGGAACCAGCCCCATGTCAGGGTACACCTCATGAGGGGAGTGTTAGACTGGCACTTGCATACTTTACCTCCAACGAACAGAACATGAGCTGAATTTGTCAGCTTCCCTTGGTCTCAACTCTGGCACTGGAAAGATGATGGGGAAAATTAATGCAAACTTATTCAAGCAAAGGCAAATCTTAAATTCCTAATAACAGGGTTGGAAACAAAGTGGCAAAGGGAAAAACAAAACAGCAAAATGTAATTCTAACTTTCCTCCAACAAAGATTGTGTGTCTCACATTACTCCTTGACTTCTGGCAAGGAACTTTAAGAATCAAAAGTGATGTATAGCAGCAGGGTCTTCCTCACTCCTTACCCCTTTCCCTTTCAATGCAAATTAGGAATTCATTTCTTCCTTAAGGACATCGCTAAAATTCTTCCAAGGTTGCTGCAACACTTCAAGCCTATGATAAAAATCTACAAAGAATATTTCATAAAGCAAATTGATTGTATTTGTATTTTTGTCCACCAAGCTCATCCTTATCTTTCAATGCTACATTTTGCATTGGGACTCTGTCATAAGCAGCTCACTCCCATCTCTGATTAGTTTGAAGGACTCTTATTCACAAGTTCAGACAAGTGAAGTTCTTAAGCATGTACTTAATTTTAAGCATAGGAAGAGTACTATTCCTTTGCAGTTCCAAAATTTATTTTAATAGAGTTAATGTCGAGAAGGTTTCAAGCAAGTAAGTCTCACAGTTACATACTGGAAACCTACCCAGAAATAGCTGT
>JARWLU010376704.1:0-25068 GCA_032468075.1 Amazona amazonica
GCTATATAATGCGGTGTCACTCTGCAATAAACGCCATTTGCCGTCCACCACATTGGTGTCTGCGTGCTAATGGACCCCGTGATCGCGAGTAGGTGATCGCCTGTGCCAACCCTGAACCAGGCCACCGTGCCTCAGAGAGGCAGCAGACCTAGGGGTACCAGAGGACAAGTGGAACATGTCAGCCAGGGCCTCTTACAGCAATGAATGCCAATGACATTGTGAGCTGTAACAGCAAGTGCATCCAGCAGGTTGATGGAAGCAACCGATCCCGTCTGTTTGGCATGTGTAAGACCGCATCTTGGCGGTGGAAGACCACATCTGGAGCACCATGTTCAGTTTTGGGCTCCCCAGTGAAAGAAAGATACAGACATACTGGAGCAAGCCCAGTTCCTGACTTGCAGCCAAGGCTGCTGTCAGTGTTCACAACTCAAACTAGTTCATCCTGTTTGTCAGATTCAAGTAACTCTCTTCAAAACATGCATTAACTGAGTAAAACATAGCAGCCCATGACACACAGACCAGGTAAGAGGATCTACTACTTTGTGGATATGGAGAAAAAATTATATGATGGAGAACAAAGTACAATTTTTTCTTACCCAGGATGAGAGAACTGGAATAGGAAATGATTAATCGACCTGCCCCTTTAGGACACCAATGCAACAACTTCATGCCTGAAGGAAATACTTCTTAAAAACAAAGTGAGATACTGATCAACTTTCAAGTTCTTACTTGAAAAGCCCTATGTTCATTAAATGTTTGTTTGCACTGGTGTGGCAGCAAGCAAACGTGAGTGTCAGTCACCTGGAGGAGACAGCTGTAGTGCCAGAATTCCAACTTCAGTGGGATACAGTTCCCTTTCTACTTCTCATATTAGCAATGACAAAATTGATAGGCTCTGCTTAGGGACAGCACCTACCTCATTTACATGCATTAAAGCTTTAAATACAGATTTGTATCCTAGGATCTCATGAAAATATTGAGGACATTATACTAAAATATACTTTATTAAACACAAAATATTTTCCTTCTGCCATCAATAAACATATTAACAGGGTTTACACAGATACATTTAACATTTATATAAATTAATCTACATATGTTATTATTTCTCAGGTCCATTTTTCCTACAACATTTCCACCATGCTGTAACAGGTCCAAGTTTTTACAATGTAAAATTAGACAAAGCTCCCAAAATTTTATTATAGAAGTTGAACATGCAGCTGTATCAACTGTTTTTCCATGCCTACAGATCTTCAGCAGCTTCTAATTTAAAAGCTGTGAGTGCTGAGTATATCACTCCTCTGAAAGATGTCACTAACATCTTCCCACTCTTATCTTCTGTCAAAAATCTTCCATCCAATCATGTAAAAGCTTAAAGCCAGTAAGGGTGTAGTATTCAGTTTAGGTGCAGGCACGGGACAAACCCTCTGCCACTACCCCTACCCTACTTTTTATGTGCATCCCTCATCTAGAGGCCTGTCAGCATAGGGACCTGCCTTACTTGCTCTAGCTAGACACTGGAAAAATGAAGATGCAATTTGTTTCTCACAGGTTGACTGCATTGCCTCACTACTCCCCTGATCTGATCATGACAGCCATACAACAAACTCCGCTGTCTGCTACATCTTTCCATGATATAGCTGTAATTTCTCAATGTACTAACCCTGTGTTCGAGGCTCCAAGTGCTAGAAGCCTAGAGGACCAATGACGCACATCACTGCTCCAGCCTAAATGCCTGAATTTGTTCAGTACTTTTCCATGAAATTTGGGTTGATCAATTTGGAGTTGGCAGTTCTCTGGCATTCTGCCTGTGCTGTAACTCTGCTACCTCTCCTGCTGGTATCTGTAATTTTTCCCTACTTCTGCTGCTGCCCACTGAAGCTGCTCTGGCTGGACATCTCAACTTCTTGAAAATTTCTGTTGGCAGTGGATTCTTTCTCTTTGGATGCCAGTACTGTCATTGTGATATCACTACTACTGGGAGAAATGCCCGACCTCCCATGAGGTAACAGCCAGATCCAGACCCTGAGTTTATGAAAGCCCTGTGTTCATTTCTCTGCAGTATCTGTGCTACAGACTGGCCCAAGCCAGATAAAAATCTGTATTTGCTGGATATCTGCAAAAAACCTAATGTGCAGGATTCCCTAACTGGGAACTTCTGTGATAATGCAGTGCACTGAAACACTTCAGTGCAAGATGATCAGCATGGGTATTACTGTGAAGAGAGCCTACAAGAAAAAATACAAATGGCCTAGGAACACAGCCAAAGCTCTAGCCTCTTTCCTGCCCCCTCTCCTTCTTGACAAATGTCTTCCTCCCCCCACATGAAAAAAGACAAGCTTAGCATGGACCCATGTGAATGCTGCTCTACCTAGTTCAGCATTCAGGTGATGACTCCTGGCACAAACCTGAGTCTCACAGAAGGGCCAAAAGGTCACTATTATCAATAAGGTCCGCAGGAAGACTCAAGTGAGCATTACCTGCAGACTGAATATAATCAAAGGATGGCTGTCACAAAGGTCCCTAGCTTCCCTACACACTCCTCAATGGAACAAAAACTCTTCCAGCCACAACATTTCTGCATGTGCAGCCCAGTGGCAGAAAGTGAGAAACAAATAAAGTAATAAAAGGCAGGTCCAGCTAGATTTTCTTTTGAGGAAGAAATAGAACTGAAAGCAAGAGGTAGGATCAGCACAGACCTGCTCAAAAATCCCAATACACAACAGGCCTACCATGACAAGGTGCATGAACAGCAGCTGCAATATAAAATAACAGGCAGTATATGAAAACGTGATCCTGAATAAAAATATTTCATAATCATAGAATCATAGAATCATAGAATAGTTAGGGTTGGAAAGGACCTTAGGATCATCTAGCTCCAACCCCCCTGCCACAGGCAGGGACACCTTCCACTAAACCATGCCACCCAAGGCTCTGTCCAACCCGGCCTTGAACACCGCCAGTGATAGAGCATTCAACCACTCCTCACAGTGGATCGAATCTGATTGTCAGATTGTGGCTGTACCCAAATCCAACACACCTACTAGTGAAACCTCCCCATTATTGCCAAGATTAGCAGACTCATTATGAAACTGATGACTGATAGATTATATGCAACGGAAATATTGTACATTTTACAAGCCTTCCTCTACACTGTGCATTGATAAAACTTGGTTAATGATGGTAAGTACTCCACTACCTACTGTTCTAACAAATATATCTCATCTTTCAGCCGTCTAGCACCAGCTTCTTCCTGTCATAGACTTTGCAAAAAGTCTGAATTAGGAATTCACAAAACTAGAGGTCATACTAAAATTAGCGAGCAGGCCCATATTAAAAAAATGTGATAGAATAGATATCCTTCTGATTTCACCTTTACATACATTCTAGCAATAAATTCCACCTGTTCAGCATTCTGACAATAGAAACAGTTACAACAAAACCAAACACCTCTAAATCCTCAGTAGCTCTCACTAAAACTTAAAAAGAACATCAGGAAACTAAAGAAATTCATCTGGTTGCTGGCCCTGTGGTTTTCCTTTTCTGAAGAGATGCCCCAGGGTTACATGAAATGCAGAATTAATGACTATCTCGGCAATTTATGAACAGCACAGGCCTTGAGTGAAAAAGTCCACTTCTCAAATGTTCCTCTGACTTCCTGAGGAGGCTGTCAGTCTAAACAGGAGCAAGATTCTCACTTGAGAAAATACATCTATAATTTATAGACAAAGTTTTCTTCTTGGTTGGCGATGTTGGTTTTGTTTGGTTGGTTGGTTTGTGGTTGCTGTTTTCTTTTGCCTTTTTTTAAGAATACACATTTGAGAAGCAAATCTGATCTGGAGTGGTTATTAAAACTCAAATAGAAAATACAAATGTAAGTAACAGCTTGAGTTTAGACAGCAGACAAACAAGAGATTTGAAGATCTCTAAAGACACATAGTCCTGCCATTTTTTCTAAAATAGTGAGGCAAATAGCCACGAAAAATGAAAAAAAAAAAAAAAAGAAAAAAAAAAAAGGAAGGAATTTTAATAATTTACTACAGCAGCTAGCTCATTAGCAATGATGAAAATGCGTTTGGGAAGGATTTACTTGATCATGTATAAGCAACCACAGAAGCCATTAAATTAAGTTCCAAAAGAAAAAAAGAATCAGGTCTAAGGTTGCCACATGAGAATACCACTCTTCTGCCCTTGCAGTTCTTACGCAAGGTTTTGTGTGAACGGCAAAACATGCCTCTGAAACTGCTGTGTCCTGTAGGAAGCAGGAAATCTATCGAAGATCTGAACTCTCAGGGGGTTTGGAACTAGATGATCTTAAGGTCCTTTCCAACCCTTACTATTCTATGATTCTATGGTATTAACAGCTACAGTCTTAGTCCTGGGTCATTTTACATTATATGCATTCCAGTTAAATTCTTTTGTCACATCACATGGCTGACTGGATTTGTTCCCATGAAATCCTGTTTCTGCTTGACGCAGTTTTAACTTAAAAGCAATTTTTTATATTTCACAATGTAACAATCTAAAAAGAAAGGATGCAACATCTGTAACGGATTCAGTGAAAATCAGCTCTTATTGAAATAATGACTACCATTGTCAGAACACTGTGGATCATCTTTTCTCATAGAAGGCAATAGACAGCTCAGTAACTCTTTTAATATGCGACTTTGCCAGGTGGGTTCCAGGGAGAAGGCATTTCACACCCACGAACAGCCTGCAACTTCTTTTGCTTCTTCTCAAGCTGCTCTCTCATCACTACCTTTCCCTGAGAACAAAAAAAAAGAGTCAAAAAAATGCAAACCAAACCCAAAGTCCCCACAAAAAAACAAACAAACAAACAAACAAACAAAACAACAAACAAAAACCCAACAGAAAAGTTACAATTATTGTTATACCTTTTTTGTGTGAAAAGAAAAGTTAACATGCAATGCAGATTTACCTTTTGGAGCTTAGTGCATCCCTTCCAGGGATTCAGTCACACATTGCAAAATGCAACATAAGAGGCTGCACATTCGATGTCATTTACGATTAAGGTGCCTGCCTCAAGGATGGGCTGATCTTGAGCACTCTCTAAGCAAAAAGCCAAACGGAAGGACTAGTGTATTAGGTACAGTATTTGTCTTGTATATAATTAGTCTCATCTTAATCACCTCTTTTTGCTAAGAGGATATCTAAATCACAATGCTAAATATGTTCTCATGTAATGAGAACACTGATACATCTTTGCAACATTCTATACTTATTAAATCACACTTGCCACGTACTAGAACAAATTGGGAATTAAACAATTTAATTATAAACAAGTATCTATCTAACTTATAAACTGCAAGGTTCTGATGATATTTTCTATTGTTTCAGTGATGGGCAATTAGTATGATGAAGGATTGGAAAGATACTTGCAATATTCTTTTTGTGCCTGAATGACATGATTTTCAAGAGACATGTCATTCAAAAATAATCAGCAATTATTTATATTATTTTTGAATTTTTATATTGTTCTGTTCTATACAAAATAAGCATTCTTCTTATGCTTACTTTATATAGATGACTGCCATTCCATCTTTGTGAGGACAGCATCTAAGGGTGCATTTGCACTGGAGAGTTCTTCATGGGTACACGTTTTTTTTGTGTTGTACTTGCAGGTTTATGCTGCATGCTTGAGCAGACCACTTAACTGACTTAAAGCAATTTCTCTCTTGGTGGAACCAAGGTTGACATTATGGACCAGAGCACAGTGCCCCATTTGACATGTGGATAAATGGCTGTTGAGCAGCTGGCTTTCTGGCACATGAACAGTGCATTCGTTCCTAGGACCAAAAACTGGCATACACATTCTTGGTAGTAAAGATGTAATGTGGATATAAAGGCTTAAGATCATTAAATGTACCAAATCCAACCTTGGTCCTTTCCTCTTTTGCAGACTATCAGCCAGCATTTTGAAGCATTCTAAAAGTTTCGTATTTTCACATGTATGAAACTGTATTGCAGTGTAAGTCCTGCTCCTTCGAGATGGCAGTAAGATAAATGGCAGTCTCACATAACTCATGATCCTAGCCCTTATTCCCTGGGCCTTCATCACAAACAAAATTTTATGTTCTAGTCCTATCTATAGTTAATATTCTCACAAGACGCAAATGATAAAATCTTCCCTAAAATAATAAAATTCATTTGAACTAAAAGGAGAAGAAATGATGAAAGATTAAATCAATAACTATAGCTTGTCATACACTATATCAACTTGATTGTATGGCTTGATTTCTCTCTAGAAATTTCCTACTCAGTAGCCTAGTAAGATGAACACATTTTTCACTTAACAAAATTCTGGGAAGATCACATTCTTTAGCAGTATGACTACCGTGTAATAACTGAATTTTAGATAGCACAGAAGCCTTACAACGTTTAAAAGGAGTAACAATAACAGCCTTATTTCTAACATATTGCAATGCCAGGAGATTAAAATTCCAATATATAAAGTATTTTCAGATAGATCTTATAAAACCACATGAAATGAATAATGCACGTCAGCTGTTTCTAACCCAGAAAAGCAACAAATCCATAAGATTCACCTAGTACATCATTTCATGACGCTTTTAAGCAGCTTTAGAATGCCAAAAATAGGTGTTGAGCATACTCAACCTCAAGGTAAAATTTCAAACTTCTAGGGCATTTAAACTTACTATGTTGATCTTCAAGAATTATTTGAAAGCAGTCTTACTTTTCACCAACTCATACTAGGTTAATGTTTACCACATAAACTAGAGAACATATTACACCTAGGATACTCACTCTTTACATAAAACAGGTATCAAGATTACTGTCTCAAGAATAATGGAAATGAAACTGATCTGTCATTATAAACTTTCTACGTGTTCCTCTCCATGTTCTACTCCTCAGAACAGGAGTGGACACTGGTATTACGCATGAAGTAAAAAATGAACATTTATCAAGCAAAATATCTAAATTAGCTTGAAGACTACTTGGTGAGTAGCAAGAGGCAACTACTATGAAAGAAACAAATAAATCAGAAGCTTCAAATTCCCCTGCAGTACTAAAGTATCTCAGCTCAAGATTATCCTTTTTATGAAGGGGGCCTATAGGGATGGTGGGGAGGGACTCTTCATTAGGGACTATAGTGAGAGGACAAGGGGTAACGGGTTCAAACTTAAACAGGGGAAGTTTAGATTGGATATGAGGAAGAAATTCTTTACTGTAAGGGTGGTGAGGCACTGGAATGGGTTGCCCAGGGAAGTTGTTGAACATTGCTGGTGGTGTTCAAGGCCGGGTTGGACAGAGTGGCATGGTTTAGTGGGAGGTATCCCTGCCCATGGCAGGGGGGTTGGAACTAGATGATCTTAAGGTTCTTTCCAACCCTAACTATTCTATGATTATATGATTCTATTCTATGATTCTATGTTAGTATTTAACAAGTGCTAATAGCCTTTTTCATGGGCATTTATTTTCATGCTTAAAAAGTAATCTTCTCTATGCACTTATGTTATCAAACATTCACAAAATGACCTCTAAAAGTGTAAGTAACAAAATTTCCATTAACATAAGAGCAGAATGTTACTTACATTTTAGAAAAAACTACAAGGAGATTTTTATGTCAGTTTTACCCATGCATTATAGTCAACACCTAGTTCAGGAAGCTGAGGTTGAATTTACACACGTATTTCTGTTGCATGGTAATGAAAACATAGTAGAATAGTTCCCACTATATTATCTCTATTCTATTTCCTTTCTTCAGACAAAATCCTCTTATTTGAAGTAATACACTTAAAGGCTTTTACAATTCTGCCCTCTCAGATTTGATCCTTGTTTATCTATCTGTAGGCAGATATCGTCCTAGTTCCCTTGATAATACATTGTGACTTCATGGGCATTTCTCTCTTGCAGTTCAGTGAAGGTGTGCATTTTCTCTTTTACTATACGAAGTGAGATAATATTCTGCCCAAACACAATACAGACCTATTGTCTGATATGCTTTCTCAAATAAAAGTGTTTTAGCTACAAAAGCCAGCACAATTTCTGAAAGTAGAAATGTGAAGACCAGGAATGAGACACATCAGTCAACACTTGCACCTAGACACTGAAAATGAGACAATTTTAGAGGTTCCTCTGCCAACCAATTCAGTACCTATCATATCCTCCAACACCTACTTATTTTTCAAAGGGTACCTCTTATGTAGGCACCTGTACATCCTCTAGTAATTCCTCCAACTGGTAAAACATATTAATAATCTCACAGAAGTGATGACCTCATGAATTTATACACTATTTGAACAGGGGAGCATGTGCTAGGCAGCACATTTCATTCCCTGAAAAAAGGAATAATTCTTTTACCTTCATACAGAGTCCAAGACTGCAAAGAAGTCAAATGTACAACCAGAGGTAACTTCATGCTTTGGTACTAATTGAGGATACAATTTACCCTAATTGAGGATAGTCTGAGTAAGTGGAGCATACTGGGACAGAGCGTTAGCTACTCAAAGGATAGTAATTCCTTCCTTGGAAACCAGGAGTAAGTAATCTAAGATTGGACATTAATTATTCATCAAAACTGAGCTGGAAATCACTTGACAAAGAAGACCAAAGAAAACACATCCTACCAATAACTACAGAAATCAGAGGTATTCTAACAGGGAAACAGGTCAAAGAAGATCTTAAAAGACTTAAACCTAAGGCTAAAAAGGTTTGAAAATAGAAGAAAAAACATGCAGGTTCTTGCTGTTTTATGTAACTGAATGTTAAGGACCTTAAACCAGCTGAGTTGCATGATCCCATTCTTATAAATCGCAACAGAGACTGTATGTACAGGGTGCACACCAAAAATCACAACAGAGAGACAATAGAAGAAGCACTCTCACTCTAAGAAAACCTTGAAAGATGAATGTGTCACAGGGTGAGGATGAACCCCTCAAGTTTTCCTTTAACTAGCAAGTCACATATCTTTAAGAAAACAATGTATGCTCTCTTCTAGTTTGTCCTTCTGTAGCAAGGAGAAAAATAACAAAACTGCCTTATTGTTAGGACTTGAGTACTAGGTTCATTTTCTGATTAAGAACTATGACTAAAGTACGCTGCTGCAGGAAAAATATAGTTGGGAGCATCAGAATTCCACCCTTTCTAGTAAATGGATATGCTCATTACAAGTGCTTTCATCAATTTTAAGGCATACAAGTCTCCACTTCAAATGTTTCTTTGAATACATATGCACACTGTTGCTGCTGATCATGCTGCTTGCCTTTGCTGGGATGGTTGACCCTTCAGAGATGGTTGCTCCTGACATGGAATGTCAAAAATTTAAGACTAATTATAAAATGCAAAACGCTATGACATGTAGATAGGCAGAATGTTTTCTTGCATGCTAAATATCAAGCCCACCATATTTTATCAATGTGCCTAAGAAATTTTGGGAACTAGCTATGTAATGTTGCCATCATCTGGCCTCTCTCATAACAGCACGAAAAAACACTATTATAGCAATACTTCAGGGTTCACACTCATTAATGCATTAATTTTTCTGGTTTTGACAAAGTGAGAAGAAAAATATACCAGCCATTTTTCATATTCCTCCATAGCCTTTTTGTTCTTTTCTTCCTTCTTTGCCTGTTGAATTTCCTGCTTTCTTCTCTCTTGGATTTTTTCTGCTTTCTTCTGTTTTATATATTCTTCCTTTTTTTCATTCCTGTATAATGAGATAGAAGAACAGGAGATCATCATGTAGCAGAATAAATGCTGCATCTGTGACTGATTAACTAAATTGAGTCAAAAGAGATATTCTACACACTTGATAAAAGATCAGGAATATATATTTACAATCTTCAAAGCACACCTTTATGTATCACCAAGGTATACGTGAACCTACTATTCTAGCGTGCATATCAGCTTTTCTGTACTACTTTCACCCTTATTTGGTATCACATAAAAAAACAGACTTAAAACTTCTGTGAGCAATAGTCAGTAGCACATATTCTATGAAAATTCTTTGTCTTGTAAAATTAACAAAGAATTGCTCAAGCAAACATCTCATTTGCTTCTGAATACATCTACATTCACACATTGTATTCTACAGAACTTTTACACAAAGACTTACTTTCCTTCCTATGGCTTGGTAATGAAGCATGAGACTAATCAGATGACAAATTACAGAATCACAGAATCATAGAATGGTTTGGGTTAAAAGGGACCTCGAAGATCATGCAGTTCCACCCACCTGGCCTGGCCTTGAACACTGCCAGGCATAGGGCATCCACAACTTCTCTGGGAAACCTGTTCCAGTGTCTCACCCTCCTCACAGTAAAGAATTTTTTCCTAATATCTAATCTAAATTTATCCTCCTTCAGTTTAAAACCATTCTCCCTTGTCCTATCACTCCATGCCCTTGTAAAGAGTCCCTCTTCAGCTTTCGTATAGGCACCCTTTAGGTATTAGAAGGCTGCTCTAAGGTCTCCCCAGAGCCTTCTCTACTCCAGGCTGAACAAGCCCAACTCTCTCAACCTATCTCCATAAGAAAGGTACTCCAGCCCTCTGATCATTTTTGTGGCCTCCTCTGGACTCCCTTGAGCAGGTCCACTTCCCTCTTTTTTGGGGGGCCCCAGAGCTGGACACAGTACTCCAGCTGGGGTCTCCCGAGAGCAGAGGGGGAGAATCACCTCCCTTGACCTGCTGGTCATGCTTCCTTTGCAACAGCCCAGGACACAGTTGACTGTTTGGGCCTTGAGCACACACTGCAGCCCATGCTGAGCTCCTCATCAACCACTCAGTGAATACTACTTCTCAGTTGCAGTACCTCTGCTTAGTCAGTAGCCTCCTGGGGAGGAAAGCACTTAAGTTACTAAACTGAAAGAAGCTTGTTCTCATGGTTACATTTGTTCTCCATTGGGACTGAAGATCATGATCCCAAGCATGTCATTGTCTCCCAATTAAAAGCACATCAAGCACTCACAGAAGACCTGTTGCATTTATAAACAAAGATGTGGAAACTATAATATTCCAAACCCCAGTGGAGTAGTACCATTTTTCAACTGCTGACATGCTATCTCTCTTCTTCTGTGCAACCAGTTCCTCTTCTTTCTTCTTCTTTCTTGAGTCCGACTGTTTTTCCTTTCTGCTTTGCTCTCTTAAATATTCCATTTTCTTTTCATTCCATTTTTCAAATGCCTGAAGAAAACTAGATGCATTAGAAACCTTGCACCTCACCTTTTTGTCAATACTTCACTTTTTCTGCATTATTATTAGTATTTTCTAATTTTGGCACATTACAATTTTGGAATATTTGCTTGTAGTATTGCTCAGAAATGCATATCACTGTATCTAAAAGGAATAAATTATTTTTCCCAGTTCATTGCCAGCGTATTCATATGGAGTTTATTTTATGTTCAATTAGTAGAACAGAAATATGGAAAAATGTCTGTTTGGGTGCAAATGTAAACATTACATACTTCCAACAGAACAGAATCTAATAGGAGCTTCCTTAAAATACTACTATATTTGGATTTTAGAACCAAATTTGTTTTTATCTCCTGCTAGGTTAGTCAAAATTATTCTCAACAATCTCCTGAACCACATCTGATACACATTCATGTACATATTTCACATCACCTTCTGTGCTGTTTCACTTTTATCCGTATTCTGTTCTGCCGTTTCATTTTTCTGAAGTTCCTCAAGCTTCTTTTTTTGTCTTAACTTCTTTGCTTCTCTTACTTTCTTTCTTTTCCATGCTTCAAAAGATGCAATTGCTTCCTCTCTTTTAATGGCTTCTTTCTAGAATGAAAATAAGTTCACATTTAAATACATTTAAAACTATAATTGAAATAGTATGTTTTAAACCTATCAAATGTAGGACAAGATGGAGTGATGCGGAAATGGAAAACCATTTGCAGACAACATTCCAAGTAATACTCAATATTAGATGTTAATTATATAGAGTGGTTTATTTCTATGCTAATTTTTAATTTAGCTTAATCGAGTGAGACAAACTACTCCTGCAAAATATGTGAAGAATATGAAACACATGGTAAATGCTTAGAAGTGAAACTTCGTAAATACTTAAAACCCAAATCTAAGAATTTTGTATGGTACTCATCAAAATAGAGTCTTCCATAAATAAACACCTCTTGAGATAGGGAGCAAACTCATTTTCTAACATAGGACAAATTTAATGATAAGTTAAAACTTGATACCTCAAAGGATGCACCTCCCAAGGTCTCTGTAAACAAACCTGAATATTACTCTGCGAAGCACACTTTTAACATACCTTATGCAAATGTGTAGGGAAGCATCAGCCACACACACTTTACAGCAACCATAAGAAGTGGGACACCCCATTTAGTATTTCAACTCACCTCATGATATTTAGAAAAAACAGGATGCCTTAGAACAGCAGTGATGTAATTAGGCATAAAGCACAGGTATGCATACTTAGAAGAACTATAGTTTGTCAACTTCTTAAACAAGAACATAAACAAACCTTTTCAATATTGTTCCTTAGATTTTCAGCTTTCTCCTTTTCAATCCTCTTTGATTCCCGTAGGAAGTGCTTTTTCATTTCCAACCAGTTCTGTAAGAATTGTTAGAAGAGTTTTAGACTTTTGAAATCTCTTTAAGCTATAACTAAAAAAGTTCTGTTAAAACAACCAAATATTATTAGAGTAGCACCAATATAATGACCACGAAAATTACTCTAAATTCTTCCATGTGCTACTTAAATAACTAGTCCATTTGGAAGACCAAGCTGTGATCACATAAACATGGTGATCAAAAAAGTGTAAGGTTCTAAAATTATAGCTATAAAATACAAAAAAGCTGAAGGATCTTTAAGAAAGAACCCTTAAAAAATGTACAAAAAATGTAAGCATTAAAAAAAAAAAAAAGGAAGAATGAAATAAGGATTCTTATCATTAGGTATATAAAACATTGTTTACACTTATTGTCGCTATAATTGTCTACCTATATTTAAGAGAATAAAATCCAACTGTGAAAAGAGACACTTCAAGTATCCATAAAGTGTTATGAGCCATCAGGCTTAAATTTTCAAGGTTTAACTAAATATTTTGGTAGGCTGCTTAGAGATGTGAGTGTCCTCAATGAAGCCTATTTTACCTTTAAAAATAATGGAGACAATGTAAGTATGGATTTGAGGTTTGAAATTTTGTTCTAGAACAATAACCAGTATTCTAAACATATACAAATATGAACAGCATCTGTAAATAAGTTTTTCTCACACAGATTAGTAGCAAAAATCTGTTGGAACCCACAAACTTTATGAGATTCTACAAAGAATCCACGTAGATTAATCCTTCTGGTGAGAATACTAGACTAGACACTTTTCCTGAATGCTAACTTAATAGAACATAGCAGGAAAAGAAACCTGAAGCTACACACTTACCTATGTTTAGGAAGAAGCAGAAATAAAGAAAAATAACACATATGTCTAGAAATAGTCCAACGCAATAAATTTTGAAACACGGTATATCCCTCATAACTAGCTTGTTAGTTCATATTTGATAATAAGGCATAGCCAATAGGATAAAAGGATTATTATACCTGCAAGGATATGTAAAGAATATACTGAGAAAAACCGATCTCCAGGAAATAGGAGGCGTCAACTCTGATAACAGGGCCTTTATATGAATAGTTTTATTTGTTGGTTGTTTTGTTCAAGTTCTATTTGTTTGTTTTTATGATCTACCTGGAAAACAGCTGCTCTTAAACTATCTGCTTTGTTAAATTCTGTACTGTTCTTCTGCACATGTTTATCCTCCAACACCTTTAATGTTCCCATATGCTGAGACGAAGCAGGTGTAGCTGATGGAACAGCTTTCGCTTTTTTCTTTAAGTGTGCAGAAACCAGAGACCTATAAAAATACCAAGACACAAACATATTAACGACTCTTCCATTTACTGTAGCTGATAGCAAGGTGTCTTCCTTTTATCTCAGTGTATATTAAAAGTTACTGTGATTGTCTTTACATGGACTTGGCTGGGCACAGGGGAAAGAGGAAGAAGCCCATTTTCTCCCAAGGGCCTTATTATTGCCAAAACAAGCCACTATTCAACATATCGAGCCAAAGAAAGTTTAAAAATCCCTTGCCCATATATCTACAAACCAGCTTAAAACATGTAAAGACATCACAAACTAGATGCATTGTTGAAGCTAGCAGACCACATTCATTACAGACACTGGCAAAAGACTTGGAATCTGATCTGGTACAACCCTGAGCAAGAGTTAGAATAGAATGCCACATCTACTAAACTTTTTTCCTGTTGTCGGCAGTGAAGACAATGCTGACAGAAAATAAGCATGAAGCAGCATTGTCAGGGCAGTTACACGCATCTTACACTCTGCAGAGTCTGACACATAGCATCTTGCTCTTACCTGTCAGATAAAGAAGCTTTCCTGACTTGTAGAACACTCTCTTTTGTTTCACTTAGTTTCTAAGAAACACAGAGAAAACGTAAAATTATAGAGTTATGTAACAATATCAGATGAGGATTAAACAGATTTCTACAATCCAACAACAATGTTGGGAGGGAATTAGACTCAATGATCCCTATGTGTCCCTTCCAACTCAAGATATTCTGTGATCATAAGATGTTAGAAAAATAGGCAAGAAAGCCACTTTAATAGAGAAAGGTACAGTACAGGGTAAGAAAGAAAAGAAAAAAGTTTCCCTTCCCTATTACATCAACACTCTTTTAATTATTTTTAATACTTAGCTCTAACAATTACATACATCTACATACTTTCTTTCTTATGATAAAGCATAAAGTGCTTTGCATCTTATCCATTATTCAAGTCACGCCATGGATTCCATTCTCTGCCAACATACACGGCACATTCCAATCCTGCTAACCTCACAATAAGGTTATTTGGTAATATGGATAAGGTTATTTCTTAAGATTGGAAAACACACATGTATTTGATTTAAATTATTTGCATAAAAGGTATTTTCTACATCTTCCTTAAAACTACACAGAATTTCTCAGAGCCTCAGTTCTAGAAGCCAGAGATAAATTATCAGCTTTACAAAGGTCTGCACGTTAAAGGTACCAACAGTAACTTCACAAAACTTTTCACTGTGCTTTTAGGACATTGTTCTAAACAATGGTAAAAATGCATGTGAATAATACCTTGATACAGTCCTCTGAAGTGCTCTTTGCCTCCCAATGCTCAGATTGATCATTTACCAATACCTCTTGTATTGTGTCAGTTACTACTTGCCCTTCCACTGTTTTCACCGTTTCATCTGAACTATCTTCTGCTGACTTCTCTAGTTTCTTTGTTTCCTCATCTACTGCGTTCACCATTGCTTCTGTCACAGGAGAGGGTTTTCTATTTTTGTCCTCCAGTTTCAAGTCACTGGTGTTGATCTGATCTTCATCTAATGGGAAAAAAAAATATTGAAATGACACATTAACAAGAATTTCATTGTTTACAAGTATTGTTATTTCTGTACTAAACCATCTCTTTCTGAAACATATTACAAAATTTGATATAATTTTTTTTTCTGTATAGCTCTTTCTAAGAATTATATGGACTGTTAAGAAGAGCATTCGTTTGTATTATATTTACATGTAAGACTGGAGTAGCAACTGAAGTTTTAACAAACATTCTGGAATGTGAGAGCATGTCAAAGGCAAAACTTCCCATCTGCCTTACTACCCAAACATGGTTCTAGTGGAAAAAACAAAAGCAAGAGCCATTGCAACCACAGCAAAAGTTCTTCTGACATCTAGCAAACTACTAATGAAGTTTCTACAGCAATTTGGGTCACAAAAACTGTTTTCATTGTGTGCTGCTTTTCAGGGATATGGGACACACAGGGAAACAATGGAAAGATCCTGTGGTGGGGACTTAAACAAAACATCACCTCAAATTAAATGCACGCTTAAGTGGTGAACTTGCCATTTATGAAACACTTTATTAATAATACTTAAAACCCCCTTTTTTATCAGATTCTGTATTAATGCAAAGATCTAAATTTGTAAAACAATTCAGAAGCAAACCAGAAAAGGCCACAGTAAACTCCAGATTACAGTCTTCTACAATCTTTAGATGGAATTCTCAAAAGAAATATAAATTGTGGATTAAGAGATTAACTTCAAGTTACCTGAAGAAAGGAGTATCATCTGACAATCTAAAAAATTTAACCTAGATTTACAATAATGACAGTAAGTTCTAGGTGACAAGGAGAATTCTGAATTTATATGAATCGTTTTCTATTATGTGTTGATATGTAAACTTTCATTTACACTCACTAGGCAGTAAAACTACATAAACTGTTGGCATCAGAAACTGTACAACTCTAATTAAGCTGCAACATGTAGCACACAGGGCACTGGTGACAGCAGATTTACTATGAGCACTATGTAGGATGAACTTCACACACAAGTCAATTTGGCTTTGTTTGCAAAATGTATACAAAGTACCAGTCTTCCCTTGGTTAGCTGAGAAATGCCACATGAAACTTGCAAGTATTATTATTGTAGTCACTTTCTTGACAGTTCAAGCTATACAAGTTTGATCAGTCTGCTGGGAATTCTTACACCTGCACACTTCAGCATCATATTTGAACAATTTTTTCCAATCCCTTTTCCTCTACCTTTGTTAAAGACTCTGCTCTTTGTTAAAGACATCTTTATTATTCTCCTCCACTTACGCTGTGCCTGCATGTGGAGAATCTATCCATTCCAGTACACTGATGTGCAAAAGGGTTTCTAATAGCCTATTCCACTGTTTTTCAACCTGGGGACCACAGATTTTTTGTAACCAGTCCGAAAAAAAGGGGACTAAGAAAGGTAAAGTCAGTGGATATTGTTGAGAAGCCTACAGATCTGATATTTCTTAAAGAGCCTGCACATCCCCTAAGAACTGTTAGAGATTCACAAATCAAAAAAAAAAAAAAAGGCAAAAAATCCCACAACTCAGTTTATATCAAATTCTGTGGGAAAAGTGCAAGAAGTGAAAGGTCTACCCTAGTCATGTTGACTGCAAAAGAGGAAATTACATGACTTAAGTCTCAAAGATGCTTATAGACAATGATGCATGCCCTTGACATAAGTCAAAGTACAAAATCTAAATTCTTCAACTTTTATCTCTTCTTTCCACTCCTCCTGGGATGCCTCTAAGACCAAATCTCTCAGTACCTGGCATGACACTGTATTTGAACGTATGTGCAGGGAGGCTAGGCCATTCTCAAAATCAGAACAGAAGGAGACACAAGGGCATGAGAAAGATACTGCAAGAGAGTAGAATGGAAATTAAGAATGCTGCTGATTTTAAGATTACTTGTATTGTACCATTAGATATTACTAAGGTATAAATGGTAACAGTTATCTGGTTGTATGCATCTAGGCTCTACCTTTTACAGGTGGTGCTTCTCCACACATCAGTAAATTGGAGTCTCCAAATCTTTCGTTTTGGGAAGTAAAATTAATGGAATATGATGGTAAAATACTTTCTAGGCACGGACCCTGAAATCAGAAAGTGACAGACACACAAGTGAGCAAATCATAGCATATCAGCATAATTTAACTTGACTTTATAATACTTTGATAGAATGCTCGTCAGAACTCTCTAGGAGAAGTATAAATCTTATTTTACATTTGTACAAATAAATGCACAATCAGCACATAAGGCTGCAAACCATCACAAAATCCTGTTTCTAGTTAGAAAGAAAAGCAATGATGCTCTCTTATCTGGCCCTCAAAAGAATGCTACTGGCAAAGACATTTTTTCCCACTCCTGCTTTTTGTCCTATTTTTCTCCCTGAAAGTTTCGTCAGCTAAATGAAAGTTAGTTTCTCAAGTTTCAATGCAGATGGCAAAAAATCAACACATGTACTCTCTTACTTCAACACCAGGGCTTTTGGCAAGCAGATTTTTCTTGGATGTGGCTTGGGCATTCTTAACAGTTAGAGATGATGATGCCGAAACCGA
Source organism: Amazona amazonica (assembly GCA_032468075.1). Taxonomy (NCBI): domain Eukaryota; kingdom Metazoa; phylum Chordata; class Aves; order Psittaciformes; family Psittacidae; genus Amazona; species Amazona amazonica. Next base: position 17,944 of record JARWLU010376704.1, read on the forward strand.
CGAAAATTCTTTTCTAGAAGTTATTTTTCTTTCTGACCTATCTTCCACAGGACCACTTTTTTTCAACATACTTCTTCGTCGAGGTGTTGGTCTAGAACAGGTATCTAATGAAGGAATGCTGACATTCTCAGCTGAAAATAAACGTTACAGTTTCAGTTATGTCTAGTTAAAGACACTTTAGTCTGGAACACTATTTTGTCAAGACTGATTCAACTATTTTCAGTAAAATGAGCTATTTAAATACTAGCATAGCTTTCTTAACACAGTGATGCCACATACAAACATCTATATAAAGAGTTACAGCCACTTTTTCAGAAAGTTTAATGACAGCTTTACAGCTTCTAATATAATCTCTACAAAGACAATCTATGAACTTATTTTTTCCATTATCATTATATCTGTATGTATTGAAACTGCACTTAAGGGCTTATCTGCAATTAGAGAGAAAGACTTAAAGAGACGGAGTTTTCATAAATCTAGAAGAGAGCATATTTAATATAGCTCTGTTGTAAGAAAACCTTTCTGCAATTCTGCTTGTCCAGTTATCTACTATCGAAGATAAAAAGGGAAAACTGCTTCATTTTTTCTGCACGGTGCAGAACAGAACAATCTAAGTGGGAGGAGACAAGATAAGAAACACAGCTGAAAAGGAGGGCATGCATTGTGTTTCTAGCTTCTTCAATGACATCTCTGCTCCCTGCCTAAGGCAGTCACTGGGCAGCAGAACCACCATGCAAACATTTCTTACAGCTTTCTGCCCTCTGGCTTCTCACTTTCCTCCTGCTTAGTAATCCTATCTTCTTCACCTTTTCTTTCCCCTGCCCTGCTACCAACAAAATCAGGTCATATAACCTTTCTACCCGCCTTTTTTTTCATGCATGCCAATCCACATAGAAACACTTATCTAATTCTACACATTGCCATGTAAGCATTTCTTAGTAAGTCCGAGTTCATTCAATTCTATCACAGGAAATGAGAGAATCACCAGGCCCATCCAGCACATTCATCTGAGTAATGTCTATGCAATTAGTGTGACATTGAGGTAGCTAAGAGGTCACAGGATTCCTACAAGTGCACCAACAGTTTTTCCACACAGTAAATCACAAGAAAAATCAAAGCAGCAGAAAAAAATGATTAATCTCTGGATAATCACCTCCTCTGTTGGACTGAGATCAACATATCTAATACAAGAAAATTTGTAATGGTTGACTACTGATGATAACACGCTAGTATCACTGTACTACTCAGATTCCCATGAAGAAAGGGAGTACTTCTGCCAGTCTAAAGCTACATGGGCACACCGGTAAGGAGTCATCTGCCCAGCTGCACATTCACATATCCAGCCCTTTGGTGCCATCATGAGGAATGAAAAAAAGGAGCTGACATCACTGATCATGCTCTATCAATTTCAAAGTTTTAATCTTGCATCACAGGTAATGACCAGTCATAACTTTTTCTCAACATCAAACAGAATGAATTCTTCTCATGTTAGGAAGTAGATAAAAAATAAGAAGTCTTTTGATATTTGAAATTTGTAAAAGTATATATAATCAGTTATCAGAAAGTTTTGCTTTTCATATTAAAAATTAATTAGCTGTTCTTATAATGAAACATTAAAGTTCAGGATTTTTATATGTTTGACTGTATATCAAAAGTGGCTCAGTAACTTCAAAATAAAAGATCATTTGAAGTTTTAATTTTGTGACGATGAGAAGTCTGTCACTCATAAATGTTTTGGTTGCAGCTCCTTTGCTGGATTCTGTTACATTACAGCACTGTGATGTCTCAGCATCACGATTTCAACATTGTATTTGTGAACACTGCAGTACAACTTCCCTGGCCATAGAGAAGGGATGCCTATTTAAGGACCTTTCCATTAAAGGGTACGTAGATGCTGTGGATACTGTGTGAATCTGCGCTATGCACACACAGAAGAGGCAACTCTGTAGCCCTCCCACACCTTCCATGGACATGCACTGATGAAGAGCTGGACCCAAAGTAGCACCCCAAATAACTATTTTTCATCTCCTGAAAGGAAAAGGGAAATAAGAACCTCCTGCTATTTGGCCCATGTTGGTCCAGTTTAGCCTCTGGTAGCTGGAGAATAGCAAAACATGTATTTTTAGAAGAATATTGAATAAATTTCCTGTAAGCCAAAGCAGCTGATCCTTAACACAGAAAATAAGCCAAGTTACAACACTTTAAAATATTGTAATATGGCTAAGCAAATAACAGCAACAACATTCAAATGTTTCTATTCAGCTGATGCTGAGGCATTTCCTGGTTTGTGCACACGTGGCTTTGGTATTGGTATTTTTCTCTCCTGATTTCTTTTCTCCTGTAGTTTATGAATAGGCAAGTCATTGCAGTGGTCACTTTCATTATTATCACGCTGTACTTCTTCACCAGCTGAACATTCTTCATTATTTTTTCTGTCATCACCCCCATTTTGACTTTTCAAACATTCTTCTTCACCATCTTTTCTGTCTAAAAGTGTTATTTGCTGAAACTTCTTTTCATGAAAGGATAAAGACAAGTCATCAACAGCTTCGTTTTCCAAATCTGCTGCTTTTTGTGAAGCATCATCATCTGAGAGAGGACGCTCAACAGCAACTGATTTCTTAGTGCTTTCATCACTCGAATAACTTTCATTAAGTTCTTCCCCAACACCTGAAAGTAACACATTATCAACTTCCACTTGAGACAAGTGTAAAAAATTGGACACAGAAACTGTATCTTCTATAACTGAAAAGTAATTTTCATAAAATAATCTCCTGACTTAAGTCTCTGAGCATTTCTCTTTCTGTACCTCTGATCTCTGCAAAGCCACCAAGGTAGATACTTATTCTACTTCCTTTCCTGTCATCTATTTCTATGGACCCAATCCAAATAAAATACTTCAAATATTCACTGGTTAATTCTTACCTGTTATGCAGTTCAAATCCTTTCCAAAAAACTAGGTCTCTAATGCCAGAAGTGGAAGCAAGTCAGCAACCACAAAACTAGGCATGTTTGCTTACCAGAATCCAACCTCCACTCAATTCATTTCTATTGAAAGAATAACAATTCTTTCAATAGAAAGAATTCTATTCTCTTTGTTTCTGTCCCATCTGAAATCTACTAGAAGATACTCAAACGAGGTATCTGCTCCAATGCTAAGGTTCATGCGTTTAACAAAAATATTTTTATCGTTGTGTAGCCTGCTATTTGAAGTGACTTAATTTCAGAGTTCAAATGCTTGAGGAAGACAACAAAAGAGTGGCATGACAGCTGGGTAACATGGTTAATGCAGGAGGAGCTTTTTTCTAAGCCTTGTTAGCAAAGGCAAATCAAAGCATCTCACAAACTTTAAAAAGATATTTCAGACGTGAATGAAAAATGAGACACAGAGGAAGTCCTTTGAAAAAGGACAGGCTGAGACAGTTTGGCTTGTTTAGCTTGGGGAAGAGAAGGTTCCCGGGAGACCTTAGCACAGCCTTCTAATACCTAAAGGGGGCCTATGAGAAATCTGGAGAGGGACTTTTTACAAGGGCATGTAGTAATAGGACAAAGGGAAATGGCTTTAAAATAAAAGAGGGCAGATTTAGATTAGATATTAGGAAGAAATTTTTTGCTGTAAGGATGGTGAGACACTGGAACACGTCCAGAGAAGTTGTGGATGCCCCATCCCTGGAAGTGCTCAAGGCCAGGTTGGATGGGGCTCTGAGCAACCTGGCCTAGTGGAAGGTGTCCCTGCCCATGGTAGGGGATTTGGAGCTAGATGATCTTTGAGGTCCCTTCCAAACCAAACTATTCTATGATTCTACGAAAAATACATTATGGTATTTAAGATTCACATTTCCCTTAATATGCTCCACCATATGAGGAGGAAGAATGGATATTTGGCCAATCTTGTTACACTAAACATAAATATTACCAAATATCAAATGCATCCTGTCCCAGGAAAAACAGCTAGATCAAACCTGTTACTGGTTAGTGTACACTGGCAGGTAAGCATACTATCATGCTCTGCAGTGTGTCCTGCAGCCCTTATTTGCTGATTGTCTAGATTGGGAAAACAGTAAGACAACACACTTTCTCTCTGCCCATGTACACTTTCATTCACAGTGCTGTGTGCTACTGTCTCATCCAGGTGTAAACAGTATGTCTAGGAAGTAAAACTGGCCACCACAACTCTGGGAAACAGCTTCTGATCTAGAAGGTTGGCACCACCACTGATTCCACTGGGAATTCTGCTCCTAACTTGGAAGAGAAGGACTAAGTGATTTAGAAGTTGTTAGAACACAAAATCTTGAACAATGAAATCTACTGAGTCACAAAGATTGTCTGTGATCTAGTAATGAGTTAAGAAAGGGAAGAACAACAAGGAAGAATATTTAATTTTGTCTTACCATTTCGTATGTTATCTTTGTCACTCTCAAAGTCATCTGAGTATTCAGCTGCTTGCTCTCTTGCTGCATGAGCAGTAATTGCTTTTTGCAGCTCAGCCTGAAATGGTTTCACAAATAACTCTTACATAGAAGGGAAAACTCACTTCTTTAAGATCAGCATCAATTCCTCCCTCCCACACATACATACATAAGATTAATTTATTTAACTGTAAATTATTGTGAAGGGTAAGTAAAATACACTGTTTTCAATCTATCATCATTCCCCAAACTTTCCTTTGTTTTATATATATGTGTGTGTATACATGCATAAAATCCATGTATTAATTTATGTTTCTTTGTCATAAGAAACGTATCTTGCAGATCCCATTTCCATTTTTGGCAATAATGACGCATCACCATTTGACACTTCTCCCCCCTTTAATTGCTTTTGCTGGGCAAGAGCAGCACAACAAAAACACCTGGACAGCCACCAGTGACAGCGAGGGCGATCAAGGACCCCTTTGCTCAGTGTTGCAGTACAAGAACCTGAAGCAGGTAGCAGGTCCAAAGCAACGGAAGAACCACTGGTATTCTGGGCTCACTGCTGCAGGACATCGTGGACACAGCATATATACGTGGGTTATAAATGCAACTAGCCATACTTACAGCTTAAAAATATATTAAGAAAAGAATCTGAGCTGATTCAAGACTTGAGCCACACACCACTGAAGGCCTAAGGGCAGGTTTTTTGACACGCCTCTTATGCTGTTCCTTGAGGCACCTGCTGCCAGCCGCTGCTGGTCCTTCAGACAGAGACATGTTTGCAGGACCATGAAGAACAGCAAAGTCAAGCTGTCAACATCCTATAGCTACTGGTTCCCAGATCATGCACGGGGAGCAGCTTCTGGCGTCCGCACACAAGGACACCAGCTGCCCCGTTTTCGTTTTGATTTGCTAAATCGGCTTTTCTCTGTGTGTTATCTTTAACAGCGAATTGCTGTATTCGCAGTCGCAGAAACCCGCTCGCAGCTAAACGCCACCGCCGCCGCTTCCCGGCCCCACAGGCCACGCCCCCCGCCCGTGGCTTGCCACCGCCACTCCCCCGCTCACCTGCACTGCACCGCGGCCTGCCGCCCGCCGCCCGCTTCTTGCCCTCGACATGGCAGCGCCTCCGCCGGCCGGCCGGCTCTACAAGAGCCCCGTAGCTCCGGACCGCCACCCCGGCGGCACTGCCTGTCGCCTAGCAACGGCACCGAGTGACCGGGTAAAGGGCGGGCCAGCGGCGGCGCGGGACCCGCCGGTGGAGCGTTCCGCCTTCCGGTCGCGGCTGCAGGTGGGGGGGCACCCGCGGTCCTGTGACTGTGACGTTTAGATCGCCGAGCGGCCGGGCCAGGCCTCGGGGGGCCTCCGTTCCGCGTGGCCGTCGGCGCAGACGTTAAGGACAGTGAAGGACAGATGTCTGTGCATCAGAACTGAGGCCTTCTGCTGCCACTGGGCAACTTTCTTACCTGGGCCCAAGTCAGACCTCACCCGCGCTTTGCAGAAACCAGCTGTGGTCCACAGCATTTATTATTTATGCCCATACCCTACATACAGCCCACATACCTGCTCCCACAAGGTGCAGACATACCTGTGTGCCGCCACAGACATATCATTGTGGCAGAAGATGTGGGTTCATCAACCCCACTCTTCCAGTTGGGTAACTGTCCAAAATGACCTTCTTTGGATTTAAATCTTAGATTAAAATTTTAGAGATTAAGAAGCGACAGTGGCGTGGATGTAATTCACCTCATGCTTGTACCTCGGAATACTGCAGTCTATATTTCCCCCAGTGGTGGTTGTGGAACACACGTGTCGAGCTCCCTAGCCCCTGGCTGGCCAGGCACCTCACCAAGCAGCACATGTCCTTGTCTGTCCCCAAATTTGTCTGTTCTTCATATGAGCAGTGATGGGGTGACGAACTCACAGAATGGTCTGGGAATATTGATCTCATGCATCAAAAGAAAACTGTTGACGTCAGGACCACATACAAATGCAGACACTTCTATTGTTCCTCCAGTTTATAAATGCATCTCACTGCTCCTTTACTAAAATAAGACATGCTTCAGTTGTTTTAGCGATAATAAAGGACTTCTAACATGCTTTCTGTACTGCTGTTATATTTGCATATATTAATCTTCCCCAAATGCATTACATTTTCACATGTTGTGCAGAAGAAAATCTCTCTGACAGAAACATGGGGAGAATATGTACGACCGAGGCCAGAGCCTTAGGACTTGTTTGCCTCTTGTTTATTTATACGGAGTTATATTGTAAAAGCAGTGCAGTTATGCAAAGGCCTCAAGACACTTAGGGGGAAATAGGAACCAAGTTCGAGCACTTAACCTTATATTTAAACTAACAAAACCTAAACTGACAGACCAGTCACTCTCACCTCTGCGCCTGGCAAAATCTTGGAGCAGATTCTCCTGGAAGGCATGCTGAGGCACATGAATAACAACAAGGTGGTTGGTGACAGCCAGCATGGCTTCACTAAGGAGAAATCCTGCCTGACCAATCTGGTGGCCTTCTATGATGGGGCTACGGAACTGATGGACAGGGGGAGAGCAGTTGATGTTGTGTACCTGGACTTGTGCAAAGCATTTGACACTGTCTCACATGACGTCCTTGTCTCTAAATTGGAGAGACATCAATTTGATAGGTGGACCACTCGGTGGATAAAGAACTGGCTGGATGGCTGCACGCAAAGAGTAGT
>JARWLU010641116.1:0-14983 GCA_032468075.1 Amazona amazonica
GGACAGGTCGCGCCCGAGCTGCGAGGCGTGGCCGGTCCAATGCCCGGGCTCGTGAAACGCGGTACGGTGCCTCGCCGAATGGCATCCAACACTCATGGTGATGCCATCCAGAAATCCCACGTGGCCGTTGCTTTTCTGCTCGACACTCAACCTCGAGCCTTCACGCCGGAGCCTTTCCGTTCCGAGGAGGCTGCGGCCATGATCCGTGCCGTCGTGGGCCTCCCCTTTTGAGGTGGTCCGCCCTGGAGCCTGGCTTTGCGCCGATGCAAGGCTGGACGGCTGCCGAAGATCCACAAGCCTGAAGAGGTCGTGACCGAGCTTCGCCAGGTCGACGCGCGGGTGTCACACGGGCAGACCACGGCGGACGCGATCCGCTCGATCGGCGTGGCGGAGGTCACGGACCATCGGTGGCTTAAGGCGTTCGGCGGCTTGGTCGACCGGCGCGTTTCCTTCCATTTCGAGCTTCAAAAAGCCCTGAGGGACGGATCAGTGTCAGAGCGACCCTTAGCCGACCGAAGCGGCGTAGGAGCAGCCATGGAACGCGTCACCTACTGCGTCGTGGCGCCCTTCAAGCGCGATGCCGACGGCATGATGGTTCCGGGGTAGGCCGAGGAAGCGTCGAACGGCGAGGCGGCGCGGCGAGCATGGCAACCGCGACCGGCAATGTCGGCGCCGTGGCGTTCCAGCGCACGGGCGGCCCGGACAGCGGCGAGTTCCAGGAAGGCGTCATGCTGGCGAGCGTCGGCGAGGTCGGCCTTAGCTCAGCAGGGCTGATCATGAGCCCTGCGGCGGCCCGAAGAAGCAGAAGATCGGCGTTTGATTGCCGTCGGCCAAGTCCTTGTAGAACACCCACCACTCGCCGTCAGGAGACCGCAGCAGACGGGCCTCAGGGATGATTCCGCGATAGCCGTCCACCTTATAACCCGCGGGTGTGACGTGGACCTGTGAGGCTTGCAGATGGTGCGCGTCGCTCAAGCCGCAGCATCGTTCCCTCACCCAATCGGGAATGGGTTGACCGTCGATCCATTGATCATGTGCGCTGGCGTCAACCACCGTGCCGACGACGGCGGCAAGCGATGCGATCAAGCGAGCGTGCCGCCCGAGCATGTCACGGACCGACCAGAACAGCCGGCGGCTCGACGTGTGCCGCAGGCCTGGACGTCGGCACACACAGCAGCAAAGCGACTGCGATCAGCGCGACGACCGCGAACGCGATCTCATGCGGCGACATCGGATGGGGCGCGCGTTTGCGGCGGACCGACGCAAGATCGACAGGCATAGGCATTTCCCGAGATGGTCTCGTTTTTGAAATGCACTTCAAATGATGGTCGCGCATCATCCAAACGAAGGGGATCGGCCAGCTAAGTTCCGTTCAGTGGCCCGGATCGTGAACGCTCGCCTAAGCGCCGCGCATGAACTTGCTTCGACGGCGCGGAATCGTGTGCCGGGCATGTCCAGCGCCTCCCGGGTCCGCGCCGGCGTCCCGTTTCGAGGCTTGCACACATGCTGCCAAACCGCACATATCGGCCGTGCAAGGGCGACCATGGCTCTAGTTCCTCGCGCCGGCTTGCCGCTTGGAGCCTGGCCGAAGCTTCATCGAGCGAGGTCCCGGCCTGTGCGGCGGCTTGAATGTCCTGCCATTCCGATGCTCGCATCATGGCGGCCTGGTCGCCTTCAGTGCGTCGTCAGCGCGAAGAGGACGGACGCTTCGTACCGGATCCCACTCAGGTCGGTGACCTCCACCTTCGTGCCGGCGCGGCGGAGCCGTTTTGCGTGCTTGGCGGACGCCTCTGGGCACGGCGTGCAGATCGTGATGCGCCCATCCGTGCTGCGGATCAGGTCGGCCACGGATGATTCCTGATGCGGACGCGGACGAGCCGCGTTCAGGACAGGCGGCTCGCGCCCGCCAGGCTGATGCCCTTGGTCGTGCGCTGCGTGGCGCCCCACGTGTCCGGCTGCAGCGTGGCTTGGCCAGCGAGGACGAGGCCAGCCGTGTCGCCGACCTGGAACAGGATGGCCTCGGTGCAGGCCGTCGCGATGGCCCGGCCGTGGGCCCGGAGGTGAGCTTTGGAGTTGCAGAACAGGGCCAGCTTCGCCTGTTCGATCGGCGTCAGCGCCTTCGAGATCTCGCGCGCGCCCTCAGGCGTCGATCTATAGACGGCGGCGAGTAGAGCGTCATTCAGCGCGATCTTGGGTGCGCTTCGCGTTTGGATGTCCATGGTCGACACTCTGTGAGGATGCGGACCAAAGAAGCAGGGCGTGGTTAATCAAGGCTTAACATCGAGCATGCAACGTTAACGCAGGACCCTTGCTCGAGGCTGACGTGCGTCTTCATCAGGCGGCGGGTCGCCCATCCAGGGTCGGCTGGTACGCGGACGACGCGCCATCCCTATATCTACGGCATCCAGGTTGCCGGCCGTTGAACGTCACTCCTGCGCCATCTTGCGCAGCCTCTGCCCGATGCCGGTTGACAGCCAGCCATGCGACGCGCCGAACGCCTCGGCGTGGCGGCGCACCCGGCCGGTTCACCTTCGCTTGCTTCCCTGATTCGACAGGTTCGGGCTCACGCGACCGGCGCTGATCGGGCCGCGTGACCGCGCTCCAGGTCGTGCCTACACACGCCACGCCGCCCACGAGGGTGAGCAGGCCTGCCTGCAGTTCGTCGAGGCCATGGTCGACCCGACGCTTCGCCCCCGTCGCGTCTGCAGGGTGCTCCACGAACACGTCTTAGCGAGCGAACTCGCCCTCTTTCGCCCGCCTGCTCTCGACGACGGTCGCCATGAGCGCGGCATGGTGGCCGCATACCGGACGTCGGTGCGCGACCTCCACGCCATGGTCAGGAACAAGGGCCAGATCATCACGCCGAGGGCGCGAGCACCAAAGATCGAACCGAGGTTCTGGACGTCGCTCGGGTCGAACCTGCACCGCCGTCACCCTGCAGACGCCCGCCCGCCCGTGGCCGAGCCGCTGCGCGATGCATCTAAACCCTCTGCAGCGCCAGATGGGCGCCGAGCCCGACGAGGACCGCACCTCCGGTCCGCTGAACGAGCCTCTGCGCGCGGGTGGAACGCCTCAACCTGCTCACGATCAGCGCCGCGAGAAGCACGCAAATCAGGTCGACCAGCGAGAACATCAGGCCAACGATCACGCCCAGCACGGCGAACTGAACCCAAAGCGGCAGGCTGCCGGCCGGGTCGACGAATTGCGGTAGGAAGGCCACGAAGAATAGCGCCGTCTTCGGGTTCAGGATCTCGACCGTCACGCTTTCCACAAAGGCGCGTCTGCTCGACTTCGGGGCGAGCGGGTGCGCCTCGGCGCGGTTAGGCGACGTCGACCGAAACAGTCCGATACCCAACCAGATCAGGTACGCGGCCCCGCCAAGCTTCACGGCGAGGTAGAGGGACGGCACGGCATGGAACAAGACCGTCAACCCGGCCGCCGCGGCTGCGACATGGGCGTAGCCGCCGAGATGGACGCCGAGCGCAGCCATAAGGCCGGACCTGCGACCACCCGCCATGGTCCTGGCGGCCACGTACAGCATGGCCGGCCCCGGAACGAAGGCGAAGAGGGCCGTGGTCGCGAAGAACAGTATCAGCGTTTCAGCGGGCGCCATGGTCTCTACTCGGCTTCGGCAATCCTTGAAGGCGTCCGACGTCTATGCTCCGGTCACCCGATGCACGCTCGCCCGATGCCGGGCTTCTGCGCGATCTCCGTCGGCCCGAGCCCGGCCGCCTGCAGCTCGCGCACCGTGGCCCGGTGGATGACAGGCTTGCGGTCCTTGTAGACGCCGTCCGCCCTGATCTTGGCTATGCCCTGCATCCGCCTCTCCCGGCACAGGTTCGTCTCGGCACCATGGCCTGAGCGTGTCAGCCTAGCAACCGCGCGCGATGACCCAGTATCAACGGCGACGATCTGTTGATCTCGGTTCGCCCTGACTGCGTGCAGCGTCAGATGCAACCATGGCCGGCCCTGATCCCTTCAGAACCTCATCGGAAGGGTCATGATGATCGACTCCGCTGGTCACAGTCCCTGTGGTGCCATGGTCGTGATGCCTGGCCATCATGGCCAACCCCCGGCGCCTACGCCCGCCGCCCGCATGACCTCCGAGCCTACGTGGTCCAGCTGCCGGACGGCACGCCGGATCCATACCCGGTCGAGATCCTCGGGCACCTGATCGGCTGCGGCTTCGTGCAACGTGATCCCGGCGGCGAGTACGTCATCACGCCCGAGAACCGCATCCAGCCAAGCACGGCACCCAAGCTCCCGGCTAATCGGGGAGCTGCCATGAAGACCAAGACGGAGGCGGAGATGCGGTTCGCCCTCGCTTTCAGCATCGCGTGCCGGTGCTTGGCCAGGAGCGCCGCCGATGCTCCCATCTCAGTCGAGCAGCTTCTCTTCCGAGCGGACGTCTCAAACGTGCCATTGCCCGCTTCCGCGCCATTGTTCGGCGCCGCCCTTCCGGCTCTCGGCGCGGCCGGCTATGGCTTCAAGCGCAAGAGGGCTGACGCCGCGGCCTGACATCCTCCATTCACCAGCGTCGGGCATCATCCCGGCGTCCCGGGCGAATATCGAGCGCCCGTGGCACGAACTGCGGGCGTTCCCGTACCCGATCACCGCCCGCCTCGGGCTGGTGCGCCCGGCATCGGCCGGTACCCGCTCGCCCGGCCGATCCCGAGCTTGGCCGCGACCTCCATGACGCTGATGACGCCAAGCCGACCAACTTGTCGCAGGAGGGGTGCCGATCGCGCCCCGAAGATCCTGAGAGGAGCGGACGCGACAGGTCGTCATCATGTAGGGCTGCGGCGCCAGGCATCCACGATAAGGCGGCCTCCCGTGATGCAACCGCCGCTCGCCGGGCCAGTTCTCAACATATCGACGTTCACGGGAGAGCCGGTATGCCCGCCCTCAAGTGTCTCGCAGCGGCCGCGGTCCTGGCTGCGCCCTTGGTGGTCCTGAACGAGCCGGCCAGGGCCCTCACAGCTCGCCAGTACGCCTTTCAGGGACAAGGGCTCTACCTGTCTTCGAAGGGCGTCCCTCAGGGCTATGTCGGCCACTATGGGCGAGGGTACTACCTGCCGCCGCCCCCACCGCCTCCTCCGGGCTTCTACGGCATCTATGGCTACGGCCACACCGGGCCATTCCGTCCCCGGCCGTACTTCTACGGCTACTGACCTCATCGCTCCAGCGTTGGGGTTCGACCACCACAAAAGCAGACGTCGAGCGCTTCCCTCGCACTGCACCACATCCGTGCGGCCGCGGGTGGAACGCCGTGATGCTCGGGTCTTCACTGAAGTGGAACAGCCTCACCGGCGTGGCCCTAGTGGATCGGATCGTCGTAGGCGACCAGCGCGCATCCGTCCCGCATGGCTACTGTGGCGGCGTCGCGGAGTTTGCCCTCCGGTGCAGCCTGGGGGCCGTCGACGCGGCCGTCGCGCGACCACACCGGTGCCGCCCAACCATGCTCCGCGAGGGCTGCCTCGACCCGCCCGCCAGCCTCGTCATCGTCGATCCCAATCGCAGCAGCAAGCAGCGCGTGCTTCTCGCCTTCAGGAGACTCGCAGCCTTGGCCGGCCGTAGCGATCAGCGAGAAGACCCAGAGCGGACACACGGCACCGCTCGCAGGCCTACCGTGGGCAGCCTCGGTAGCCCTCCTCGCGTTTCAAGCCGGAGACCTCGGCCCGCTGCCGGGTTGAGAGAGGAACATCAGCCTCATCGTCGTACTGGCACCCAGCGTTGCCGAAGGTGTTGATGCCGCGTGCCGTTTGGAAACAGTAGCCTGCGGCCTTATAGATCGCGTTCCGACGGTACCAAAGGTCACCGCAGGAGGATGACGCTGCGACCGGCTCCGGCGCAGGATCGGCGGCTGCAGCGGTCCGGCAGCAGCCCACATAGCGGGCGTTCACCCACCCTGTATCGCCACTGAGCAGGCGAACATGCACCCAGTCGCCAAGGCGGCCGACCTCCACGAACAGGGTGTCGGGGCCGAGCTTGGCCAATCGGACGCCGTCGGTCGCGCTCGGCGCGCTGCGCAGAGCCAGGAAGTTATCGCCGTAGGGGTTCAGCCCGACGGGGAAACTGAAGGCCTCGGGTTGGACCTGGGCCATAGCCGAACCGGGGCTGAGCGTCATAACTGCGGAAGCCGCAACCGTGACCAAGGCACTTAAGCGACGAGCGGGCTTCATCGGACAACCTTTGCGTGAGGCGGCCTCCTCAGTGGTGACAACACCACGGGCGCTCGTTTCCGCACAAGGGTTTATCGTTCCTCAAGCGTTGGCGACGTCGATCGGCGTCGCTGGTCATGGCTGGTCCTCACCTGCGCGTTGCACGATCGGCTGCCCGGCTTCATCCACGATCAGCAGCTCCAGGCCGGCTTCGGCTCGTTCCGTCAGCGCTGCGGCCGCGAACCCCTCCGCGATCGGCCGCTTCGAGGTGAACGTGGCGGCTGAGGCCCGAGCGCTCGGCGATGTCGAGCACGGCAAGCACGCCACGATTGGATGCCACAGCCTCGGCGAGGGTCATGCGTGCCCTGCCGGCTGCTCGCCCCGAACCCGCTTCACGAGCTTGGCGATGTGGGCGCGGCTGCACTTCGCCGCCGTCTGGATCTGCCCCCAGCTCAGCCCTTTCGCCAGCATGGCCTCGATGGTGGCGTTGCGGTCCCGGTCTTCGACCCGGCCGGTCAGCCGCTTCTCGGCTTTAGCCTTCGCGATGCCCTCGGCCTGCCGGCGCCAGCGGTCGGTGTAGCCTTCGCGAGCGATGGCGGCGAGCATGTCGAGCAACATGCCGTTGATGGCGCCCAGCAAGCGGCCGGTCGACTGGCTAGGGCGATGACGTCCTTCGGAGGAACGTGCCTTGCGCCAGCCCGACTACCCTCACGCCGATGCCGAGCGTTGGAACCAGGTGGACGCCTACCTCGCCGCGTTAATGGCGCCGAACGATGCGACGCTCACCCGCCCTCGCCGCCTATGCTGCTGCCGGGATGCCGGCCCATGGCGTTTCAGCGGTTCAGGGGCAGTCGCTCGCCTTGCTGGTGCAGATCGCAGGCGCACGGCGCGGTCTCGAGATTGGAACGCTCGGAGGCTAAAGCGCAATCCGCATGGCTCGGGCTTTGCCGTCCGGCGGCATGGTCGTCACGATCGAAGCGAACGAGCGCCACGCCAGCGTTGCGCGTGCGAGTTTCGAAAGAGCTTGCCTGCAGGACCGGATCGACCTCCGCGTTGGCCTGGCGCTTGACGTCCTGCCAACGCTGACGGGGCCCTTTGACCTCGTTCTCATCGATGCGGATAAGCCGAACAACCCAGACTACATCCGGTCGGCCCTGACGCTTACAAGGACAGGAACCGTGATCGTGGGTGACAACATCGTGCGCCGTGGTGCTGTAGTCGACCCCGGCAGTGAGGACGCAAACGTCCGAGGCGTCCGCACCTTCATCGAACGCATCGCAGCCGAGCCGCGCTTGACGGCGACCGCCATCAGACGGTGGGCGAGAAAGGCCGGGGTGGCGTCGTGCTGGCACGTGTCGCCGAGGGGTGACGCGCGGGCAGGCACCGCAACCTTGACCCTTCGGGGCGCCATCGCACTTCCGTTGCATTGCGAACGGATGCTCTGGACGGGTGTCGGAGGGTTGCCATGGCGGAGCAAGGGCACGGGCGCATGCCCGCACGGTCGCGGCTTGCCTTGGTCATGGTGAAAGGCGGCTTGGCATTCGGGGCCGTATGGATGCTCAGCCTTTTGGCGCTTGCGGCCCGAGGTGTGTTCTTGCTCCTCTAGTTCGTTTCGCGCGAGCGCACCAAGGCCTTCGTCGCGATCGCTGAGGATAGGACGAAGGACAGCGCGAGTATGTCCGCGAGAGTTTCGATCACCATGCGATGTATGGAATGGGCGACGACTGCTATCAAGCAGAGAGCGATCACGAAGAGATAGAACCAGATCGCGAAAGCACGCCAAACTATCCTTGAAATGCGTGCATGGCAAAACAGCCGAACGATCAACGTCGTCAGCAACGGCAACAGGCCCAAAGCCCCGAGCAATCGATAGAGCACTCCTGTGCTCCGGGTTCAAATTTCATTCAATATGCGGCTGAGACTAAGAGCGTCCCCCTCGCAGGTCTACCGTTTTATGCGGTCGGACTTCGGAGCGGCAGAGGTACTGAGGACGGACAGGATGTAACGCGGCGGTGAACGTTCGGCAGTGGCGGGGTCGTGCTGAACGATACGGCCGCGCGACGCCTTAACTCTCCGATCAGCGTCCATCCCCTTCCAGCTTGACCTGTGCCACACTGGCCGAAGCTGGAGGTTGGGACGTGGCGATCAGACGTTTGGAAGCCGCCATGGCGATCATGGCGGGTGCGCTTCGCCCATCGTGGGTCGGGGCGGCCGAACGTTCCCAAGAACCCGCGATCAGAGTTCCATCGGCCCGCACGACCTGGGCGAACAAGCAGGGCGACGATGCGCTTGGGCAGTGGGGCACCGACGAGAACGGCACCACCTCGCACGACCTCGCGATGTCGCCTCAGCGTGGCATCTTCCCCCGCTGCCCCGGCGCTTCGCCGGACGCGGCATGCGGGTCACACTTGCGGGCGTTCAGCTTCCCTATCGCCTGAACCTCTGCGGCCCGGGCCTGATCGGCCGCTTCCTTCTCCGACCGCAGGGTGCGCAGCCGCGCGGCGCTGGCTTGCGTTGCCACCTTCTTGGCATCCGCCTCCGCCCTTACGCCGGCGGCACTGGCCTCGCCTCCTGCCCTGCGTCGGAGTCGATCGTCCGCGGTGGCGCGCGGCTTGGCGTCCTTGCGGTCAGCCATGGCGAAGCGGCTCCGGCTTCTGGCCATCAGGCAGGATCTCCTCGACGTGAGCCCGGATCATGTCGGCCGAGAACGGCTTGCCGATGAAGCGGGCGCCCTCGGGCATGTCGCCGGGACCGGGCTTTGTGGCGCCGGACGCGACCACGATGGCGACGTGCGGCCACATCGCGGCCACCTCCCGCGCAAGCGCGAACCCATCTCGGCTCCCCGGCATCTGAACGTCGGTGAACAATAGGACGACCGAGGCGTGATAGTCGGTGAGCAGCACGATCGCCTCATCGCCGGTCTCGGCCTCGAAGGTTGCGAAGCCGGCGTCCTCCAGGATCTCCATCGCGGCTACGCGGATCGAGGCGTCGTCGTCGACCACCAAGGCATACGGGGTCGTGTTGTCGGTCATCGTGGCGATCCCCAATGAGGCGGAACCGGCGCGGTCTCAGCCTTCGACACAGCGCGACCCTCCCCAAAGGCTTCGAACAACTCCCTGCGCAGATCAAGGGCGCGATGGCCATTGCACGCCATGGTGCGCCGACTCAAGACCTCGTCCGCGGGCGGCGTTTGCGTCCCACGTCGAACCCTCCGCGGCCCCGAGCGGCACTGACGTTGAACTCACGCCAGCGGATCACCCATGGTACACGGGGCGCCACGGCTGCTTCGGCCGGATGTGAGGAACTGAGATGCGGGTCTCGCTGGCCGTTCTGTCTCTTGCGCTCGCTGTTGGGCTCTCAGGCTGCGGGAAGGGCGATCAAGGCCAGCAAGGTCAAGCCGGACCTCCGGGCCCGCAAGGACCGGCAGGCGCGGTGGGCCCGGCCGGGCCGGCAGGCTCCAAAGGCGAAGCCGGTCCTGCCGGACCCGCCGGACCCAAAGGTGAGGCCGGGGCGGCAGGACCCGTCGGACCGAAGGGCGACGTGGGCGCGGTCGGCCCCGCCGGAGCTGCAGGTCAGGTCGGGGCGATCGGGCCAACTGGGCCGAAGGGAGACGCAGGGCCAGAAGGCAAGCCTGGTGCGACCGGCCCTGCCGGAGCCCAGGGCGAGGCCGGCGCCATCGGACCTGCCGGATCGAAGGGTGAGACCGGTGGCGTCGGCCCGGTCGGCCCTGCTGGCCCTCAAGGCATGGCCGGGGAAGCAGGGCCGGTCGGACCTGAAGGCAAGCCCGGTGCGACCGGACCCGCGGGTCCGAAGGGCGAGGCTGGAGGCATCGGACCTGTCGGGTCGGCGGGACCGGAAGGCAAGCCGGGCGCCACGGGGCCGGCGGGACCGAAGGGTGACGCCGGGAGCATCGGCCCGGTCGGGCCCGCGGGCCCCGAAGGCAAGCAAGGGGCGACCGGCCCGGCTGGAGCGAAGGGCGACACCGGATCGGTGGGACCGCAAGGACCGAAGGGCGAAGCATCCGGCTTCAGGGTCGTCAGCGATCAGCCGCAGGCGACCTGCGCCGAGGGCGAGATCATGGTCAGCGCGCTCTGCCCGCAGGACGGCAGCACGGTGCACTACACGGGGACGAACGGCGCCAGCTGCGAGGCTCAGCCGAGCGTGAACCCGGTCATCGTGTGCGCGAAGCGCTGAGATCGACTTTCAAGGGTGATGCGCGAGTGGTGGAAGGATTGCTCGGCACGCTCGCGGATCAGGGCCGTCGCCGCATGCTGGCACTTGGTGGCCGGCGGCGGTCCGCTTCATCAGCTTGACGCTACGTTAACAGGTCGTAACCTCCACCCTGGCGGCTCGCGCCGCCAGGGGAGGACCACATGCGAACAAGCTGGATGGGCGCAGCCTTGTCGGGGGTGTGCGTGGCTTTCGTTCTGACGCCTCAGGCGAAGGCGGCAGAGTTGCAATACACGGTCGTCGTCACAGGGTTCGGGACGGCCACCTACTCGTTCCAGAGCGACGATCCACTCGCACCGCCGGAACAAGGAACCGCGCCGGCGACCTTCAGCGCCGATGGCGGGAACGGCCTGTCCGGCATCTTGACCGACGTGAGGTTCGACATCCCGAGCGCGAACCTCGCGACGGACGCGGAAGGTGACAACTTCAACGGCCCCGCCGTCGTGACCGGCGTCACGGGCGCCGGCATCGGCCAGATCTTCATCTCTGGCGCCAACGGGGACTTCGGCAACGGAACTTCGTTCGGCGAGGTCACCCTGAACCCGACCTCGGTGATCCCGACCATTCAGAACGGGGAACTCGTCTACGAGATCGCCGGAACCGGCAAGGGCGACGCCAAGGTGTCCACCACGTTCGAGAACCCCGACATCAACGCCGATCCCTTGGATTTCTTCTACGACACCGCCATCAGCATCGACATCACGTCCTTCACCGGGCAGGTCTACGTCACCAGCGTGCCGCTGCCAGCCTCCCTGCCGATCTTCGGCGGAGCCTTGGTAGCGCTCGGCGCGGTCGGCTACGGCCTGAAGCGGAACGCCAAAGCGGCATCGGTCTCGGCACGCTGAAAGTGAAGGCGCCCCAGGCCGAAGCCCAGGGCGCCCGTCAGACGTCTCGGAGGTAAGTGCAAGTTGCGTCAGCGACGTCGAACGATGTGGCGGCCGTGGCCGAAACCCCGGGCGCCCGCTCGCGTCGTCCTCCGGTGATCCTCACGCAGGCCGGCCGAGCAGTCTGATTTAGCTGCGACTCGCCCGGGTCGACGTCACGTCTATGGGCGGAGTTCACCGTCCGAAGGTGGTAGGGCACGCCCCCGCTCGCCGCATCCGAACGCAGCACCGTCAGCCGCCACGGCGGAAGCCGGCTTGTGTCTCGCTCGCCCATGAATTGCGCCAACGGTTTGGAGCGGTGGTTCTACATGAACGTGTGGGCGCAAACCTACCGTGCCCTCCCGCGTTCGAGCCACCCCAGGCCACTGGCGCTGCCACGGCACGAGCGCGCACGAGCAGTTCCGGGCCGGGCGGCGCTTCCCCGGCCTCTACGCCGCGGCGCTGGACGGCCGCGCCACGGTCAACCTGGAGCGCATAAAGGTGGACGGCGGGCTGGGACCCGGGTCAGCGGCGGAGCGCACTCGGGACAGTCCTAGGCAACGAGGCCGAACTCGCTCGATTCGCTCACCATGCGGCCCAAGACCTGCGCGACGGAATCAGCGGCGGCAGGGCGTCCGAACAGCCAACCTTGGCCGAGCGTGCAACCGAGATCTCGCAGGTGCGAGGCTGTGGAGGCGTCTTCCACGCCTTCGGCCACGGTCCCGATACCCAGGCTGCGTCCAAGCCCGAGGACAGCGGCGACGATCTTGGCGCTCTCAGGCTCGGTGGTCATGGCTGCGACGAAGCTTCGATCGATCTTCAGCTTGTCGAAGGGAAAGGCTTGAAGGTGGCGAAGGCCGGAGTACCCCGTCCCGAAGTCATCGAGCGACAACCGCACGCCCAAAGCCTTGATCTCCACGAGCAGTGCGCGTGCGAGCTCGACATCGCCCACGAGGGCGCTCTCAGTCACTTCGATTTCCAGACGATGCGCCGGAAGGCCCGTGTCGGTCAGGATCGCCCTGATCGCCGACGGCAGGTTTCGATCGCGGAGCTGTAGGGGAGACACGTTGCACGCCAGCACCACCTCGGACGGCCAGTCCACGGCCGCTCGACACGCCTGCCGCAACAGATGGTCCGTCATGGGTCCGATCAGCCCCAGATCCTCCGCTATAGGGATGAAGTCCGCAGGGGCCACCATGCCACGCATCGGGTGCGGCCAGCGCGCGAGCATCTCAACCCCGACGATGCGACCGGTGTCGATCTCGACCAGCGGCTGGAAATGAGGGATCAACGCCCCGTCGATCATCGCTTGTCGGAACTCGGCTTCCAGAAGGGCCCGCTCGCGCACGACGGAGGCCAGCCCCTCCTCGTATGTGCGGAAGCAACCGCGCCCATCGGCCTTCGCGCGGTAGAGTGCCGTGTCGGCGCGGCGCACGAGTTCGTCCGAGCCATCGTCCTCCGGACGGCTGAGTCCGATGCCGACGCTCGCGCCGAGGAGGATCTCCGCGCCACTTTTCAGGTGGAACGGCTGCTCAAGGGTCGTGACGATGCGGCTTGCGACCGACTCGGGATCGACGATCGGGTGCTCGTCGTCCGCCGCTGTGCAGGCCAGGATGAAAGCGAACTCGTCGCCGCCCAGCCGCGCGATGTTCCTTTCATCGCCGAGGACCCTTCGAAGCCGCTCCGCCACCATCTGAAGGAGTTCATCGCCGGCCGGGTGCCCATAAGCGTCGTTGGCGGCCTTGAAGCGGTCGAGGTCGATGAGCAGCAGGGCGAGGTCGACGCCGGTCCGCCGGCTCCTTGCGATCGAAGCGCCGAGTTCCTCGTGGAAGGACCTGCGGTTGGGCAGCTGGGTGAGCGCATCGGTGCGTGCCACCACGGCGGTGTGATCGAGGGCGCCCTGGAGCTTTCTGCGGCCATGGATCAACAACACCGCCGCCCCGAGCGAGACCGCGCTCAAGCAAAGGCCGAGCGTTTCCGTCCAGGTGCGGGCGTCTAGGGCTGCCGAACGGTGTTCGGCGGCAGTCTCCAGCTCTTCACCGAGCACGATGCTCCCGTTGGCATAGACCTCGTTGAGGTACTGGTACTCGGGACCGTCCAGCAGCGCCTCTGCCCCCTGCTTGTCTCCGTCCCTTGCCAACCTCAGAGCTCGCCGCTGCATGGTGACGAGATCTCGATGTGCCTCACCCATGGTCGTCGCAAGTTGGGACCGCCCGCTTGGCGCCGCGAGTGCGGTCGCTTCCGCTACGGCTGCGTCGAGCCTGGAGGCGGCCTCGTCGTATGCCGCCGCATGGCGAGGGGCCGCGGTGGCGACGGCGAGCCTGGCCAAGGCAGACATTTGCGCTTCGAGGTCGCTGGTCGCTTCCCTGACTTCGGCGGCTCGCACCGCGGTCCTTGATGCCGACCTCATCTCCTTGCGGGTCTCCCCGGCCATCCAACTCATCGAAACCGTGATCGCAACGACGAAGGCGAGCGCCAGCCAATACATGTTGCCGAGCATCCGCTCCCTTCCGCTCACAACTCTCCGGGCTCGGCGTGCTGAGATCATGGAGGAACCCTCGGGTTCGGATCTTACCAATCCGGAAATCGAGGGGGTGGAAGGCACAGGAGGATGAACGAAGTCTCTCGGAGATCACGGTTTCAAAGGGCGGATGAGGCCGAGCGTCTCGCGTCCCCCTCAGCATCATGCGCGCGTCGCGGATCTGCTGGGCGGTGACCATGGTGCGGTAGGCGTCTCGCGGACGCGCGGCGAACCGGAGCGCGGGGACTGGGGGAGCACGCGCGCTCCGGCCGGACCCTGCGCGGCATGCCGGCGCAGGATCGCAAGCGGCCTGACAATCGGCATGCCAACCGCCCGGCCGTCATCGAACGGAGTCGTCTTCGCCCTCGGCACCTCCGGCAAGCCTTGAAGCGCAGGCGGCAGCCGCAGGGCGGGGGAGCCGGCTTGTGGGCTACAGGCCGAGCGCGGCGAGGTTGGGCGTCGGAACAGCTGGCCCATCGATCAGGGCCGCAGCCTCGAGCTTCGTCGTGAAGCCCTGGGTCTCTCCAGCCGCCCTGATCCCAAGCCGTCTCACGATCGAACGGGTTCGACCCGCTGAGGGTGGCGTCCACTGTCCGATTTGGCCGCAAGCCAAAAAGCAGTGTCGCTCGCAACCGGATCGCCCTGCGAGTCGACCAGGGCGGTCACAGCGGCCTTCGACACGCGCGCCAACCTGCTGCTTCAGGGAAGCACGTTGCGCTGCTGACCTGACTGCAAGCGCACCGCCATGCATCGCGGATTCGCAAGCGCTGGCAGAAATCGCAAGCGTTGCGAACGAGGCAGCGCAACGCATAAACAAGGTGAGGTTGCCATCATCTGCGCAGCGATCATGGCGATGGACGTGGGCGGCACGGTTGCGCCGGTGTCGGTCAGCACCGTCGTGAAGCCGACCTGCTCGTACATGCACATCTGCTGATCGCCGGCGAAGGCTGTGAAGAAGGCCTTCTCGCCAGCGATGTTGGTGACGATGCCTACAGATAGGATCCGCGATCGACGAGGATGAAGTGCTTGCTCGCGTCGGTGAGGCGATCGGCGCTGGTGCTCATGATCTGCCCCCACGGAGTGGTCCGGGCGGGATGTTAGTTCAGCGTCGGTCTGGTGCCAGCGTGAGCATGGCGGCGGAGTTGGCCGGGGTTGCGCAGCCGGCCATGCGGCGAAGGCGGGCACGACCTCTTCTGGAGCTGGTGGTC
>JARWLU010745251.1:0-14573 GCA_032468075.1 Amazona amazonica
GAAGAAGAAGAAGAAGAAGAAGAAGAAGAAGAAGAAGAAGAAGAAGAAGAAGAAGAAGAAGAAGAAGAAGAAGAAGGGGAAAACAGTGAAGATGACCGCCATCAGTCAAGAAAAAGCGAAGTTTCCGAATCATTACCAATGTCATCTAGTCCTGTGAGTTACACTCAGCAAAGCTTAAACTTCACCGCAGAAGAGACGAACAGGCCAGCCGAGGCAAACACGGAGCAAATCATTGGGAACGATGCAGGAAGCAGTGGCTTCACGGGTCGAAGGCAGGACCAACAGGATGAAAGAAACAATACCAAGCTGATGGAGGCAGCAAGCCAAAATAAATTATCAACCGAGGCCAATGAGGCTGCCGAAGAGGGTTTATTTACTAATTCCTCTAAGAGCTTTTCGTCCACTCGGCAGCCTGAGGATCTCAACAAGCTTTTTGACGAGCTCCTTGAGGAAGTTTCTGACGAAGAATCGAGGAATCACAGAGCTGTAGATATGACCAGCCAGAGAAATGGAGTCCACGGATCAGAGCTAGATGACGTATCCTGTGCAAGGAAGACGGATGATATTCATACAGCTATGGAAAAGGGGAACGATGCGGCCTTTCCGGCTAGAAATATCACTTCGCGTCTTCGGAATGATTGTCCTCCCAATACTCGACCAACGAAGGATACCGGTTCCGTCAGTGAAGACTCAACGGCCAGGACAACAGAGCCAGGAGGAGACGAACAGCTATGTGAGGATCTTCTTGGGACAAAGGAGTCATGCACGCCACCCAGACTATCCAGACCAACTCCCACCCCAACGGACCCTGACAACAGTGCATGGGAAACTAAGCCACCTGGTAGAGCAGCAAGTTCCCCAAGCCCCTGCGACTCCTCCGCCCACTTGGAAAGCGGGCCCTGTGACCAGGCACGGAATTCAGAATCGATGGATCGTTCCTGTCTGGAAGAACAAATGAAGCATAGCGCTGTGAGTGAAGAGAATCGAGAAGAAAGTCAACGCTTACGTGGGGAAACCTGTTGGGAAAACAGCCAGCGTGTGCCAGATCCAGGGCCCCAGAGAGGGTCACCACCACCTCCACCACCAGAACCGAGCAAAGGCGGACACCGCTCGAACTGGCAACCTCCATATGTGGAAGATGCGGAATCTGGGCAAGATATCGAGCATGTACTACATCCCGACAATACGCAAATGGACAGAGATACATCTACGGAAGAGTACGCTGGTCACTCAGCAACACCCAGTCCTTTTGAAAACGAAGAATCAGCAAGAAGTCCTGTGGATATTCTAATGACGGAGCCAATGGATCAGGCGGTAGATGGGAGTGTACCGACAACCGTCGGTGGAATTCCACAAGAATTTAGCCTCGGGGACCATACGACAACAAGCGAAAGTACTACATCCACCCTGGGCATGGCCGAGATGCCCCGCGGGGTATCCTGGGTGACACACGAAGTACCCAGAAGCAGGTATCGGGGAAGAGGCCCAATCTTTGGATACCAGCAGCTTTGTGTAGAGTTACCCAATCCAATCGCCCAGAGTGGCCAGTCACACCAGGATGGATGTGATGATGGAAGGTGCTACGGCGATCAAGCCTCGGAACTGCTTGAAACGATTTTGGTCGTCTCAGGCCTGCGAAAGCCGCCCGTTGGCGAGCATACGCGACGCTGGAATAGTAGCGAGGACGGAGAGCAACATGCCAACAGCCGCAGCGGCGCGTCACCCCAAGTGCCCCAGAGGAGACTACGACAAAAGCCTCCTGGTAATTTGCCACAGTGGTTGTGCTTAGAAGTACCCTTTAGAGTGACCTCGAGTGAATCTTACCAAGGGGGCTATGGTGAACAAGCGTTGTACGGCCCTCGGGCGCAAGAGATTATTAGGGGGTCTTTGGCCTTTTCGGGTGAGCCAAGGACGGCCGCAAAACACTCAAGAGGATTGCACCCCCACGGGGTTAGGGCTGGGGTAGAGTCGGTCCATACGACCAGTCACGCCAATCTAGACCATCACGTACGCGTAAAGAGGCTTCGAAGAGGAAATGCTGGTTCTGCGCCCAGATGTTCTCACATAGGATTTCCCGTCACAGCCACAGCGAGAGCATCACGCGAAACTGAGTATGATACTGAAACGTTATACGGCCCTCGGGCGCAAGAATTCATGCGGGGGGTTTTGGCCTTTTCGGGTGAGCCAAGGACGGCCGCAAAAGAGCCGGTCCATACGACCGGCAACACCAATCCATCACATCATGTCCGCATAAAGAGGCTTCGCAGAGAAAACTCATTCTCTCGGCCCAGGCGTCCTCGAATGGAGTCTCCCGTCACAGAAACAGCGAGAGCATCACGCGAAACTGAGCATGACACTGAAACGTTATACGGCCCTCGAGCGCAAGAGCTTGTCCAATTACTCTTCACATTCCCCGGCGACCCGAAAAAAGCGATGAACAAAGAAGCGCTCCTGAGCCCGAACGCCAGAAATGCTAGCCAACCGTCGGCACTACGCCACCTGGGAAGTTGTGCGGAGACTGGTAGCATCTGTACGGCCGACAGCTGCAGCGCGCCATATCCACAGGGCCGAAAAAGACATCGGAACAAAACCCCAGGCTCTCAGTTCACGCTGGTTTATGCCAAACCTGCCGTCTCCGCTGCACCGGCAATATCACACCATAGTGGGCATGATGATGGAAGGATATACGGCCTCCACGCCCGCCATCTCCTTGAGAACCTTTGGCCCCTTGCAAGTGACCGAAATACGCAAGGCGATCAAAATACGCGAATGCGAGC
This sequence comes from Amazona amazonica, assembly GCA_032468075.1. Taxonomy (NCBI): domain Eukaryota; kingdom Metazoa; phylum Chordata; class Aves; order Psittaciformes; family Psittacidae; genus Amazona; species Amazona amazonica. The sequence continues at coordinate 2,778 of JARWLU010745251.1, forward strand.
CGATGGCCATTCATTGGCACCCGATCGGCCTCATGGTAGCGCGATAGCAGAAGCAGGTTATACTGACAGCAGCGGCATCAGCGTATCGCATGAACTGCCCAGAAAAAGGCCTCGAATACTAAGTCCAGGATCCGAGCCTTCTGTGGCCGTGGAAGGTGCCGCCTCTCCTATGTCCGCAGCAGAGCCCACCTCACCAGCAGGCACGCAATTCCCCGAAAACATGGCAGATAGAATTAAGAGAAAGCGTAGAAACGCAAGCCGTGCGCAGTCGAAAGATCGTCTGCCTGAAACCAGCGCCGACGCCCGACGGCCCCCATACTCGACGAACGACGTTATCTTCATCGTTGAGCTAGATGGTCATACTATCCTGACAGTCCACTCCCAACGGCGAAGGTCAATGAAGGGCTTCCTCAAGCAACGGTTTTGGCAGAAAAGGAAACCAGGGACGTTTTTCGACCAGAATTTACGGTTTGTTGAACTGAATCCCAATGTAAACGGCGCAACCTCCATAGACGATTTTTTTCGGACACAAAAGGTCCTCCTATTCCAACGCTCCGAGCATGCTAATGTTTCCCCCGAAATTTTGATCCCAAATATAGCCAAGGTCATCGCAGAGGAGAGAAGCAAACTATGAAGCTACACTTATGCGCATACAGGACATCGAGGGAGAGGGTCAATGACCCTCTCAGAAAGTTGACCCTGCATGGAATGTACAGTAGAGATTCAAACCAAAGGCCCTGGACTAGTAACGTCTGATATTGAGGACAAAGCCACAACGCATTTATGTTAGAAGTCCTGTTCCTCCACAGTTAACGAGCCGTGTGTATGACACGCTTCCCAACTTCCATGTCTCTGCAACTACTCCCTGAAGTCATCATACTTCCAAACTTGTAGTAAATCAAGACTTTAAACACTAATCGATTTGGGATAATACTGATCTTTGATACCGTTTATCCAGTAGGTCCAGAATCCTTTGCCATTCTGGGATACGTCTCTTTCTGTAGTCTGGAGTATGTCAATGCACCTTCAATATAGTCGCGCAATGATGGTCTTCAATGTTTTGTGTCATGCACACCTGCGTGATAGACACAACATACGGATGTGAAATTCTCATTCTCTCGAAGCTACATAGTCAACATCTACTACCCTCCTAGAGCTCTGAAATCCGAATAAGCAAAGTGTACGGGCTACTCTGGTAGACTACGAGATGTGCGCTTTGTTCAATTGTTACTATCGACCCACTGTGCACTCTTTGTACAAAGGTCCGTCAAGACATTGTGATCAAGGGATAGCATTGTATTGAAGAATCGTATCGCGCGCCTTTTCGGGCGCCTTCATATGGTGGTGAGAAAACAACAGATACCATAGCTCCGAACTGGTTCCTTTGGACCGACCGCTGGTCCGCCAATTTGATTCGCGAGAAGCCTCCTTTTCAGGGACAGGCCATCACCAAGCCCTACTTCAACGGGCTCTCAAGTTTGACCTCCAATAGAGGTTATAAGGGTATCGCCGACGAACGTGAGGTTGAACACGCTCGGCGGCAGTTACCCAACACCAGAAGCAAATTCGGTCGATGGTTACTGAGGGCGTGGCGCGTCAACACCACTACGACCCTCATCCTCATCAAAGTACTTCGTAATGATGTCGTAGGCCTTCCTGTAAATCTGCTCATTGGCATTGTGTTGGCAACCGTGGAGATTCTCCATGCCCCCCGCTGCCTCGATTGAGACAGCGTAACAGTTGACACCGACCTGGCCCTGGCCCGCCTCCGTCTCCATCTTTCCGACCTCCAGTATGTTTTCAAGACCATCCAGAGCTAGCTGGATTACCTCATTGTCTGGGAAAACGAGGAGATCACAAAGGGGCTTAATGCACCCTTGGGACACAAGGTAGCGGATCTGGTCAGAGCTCTGCAGGCCCCCAGACATTGCATTGGAAACTGCCCAGCAAGCTTCTTTACGGGATCTAGGATCGCCGTTGACGAGGACATCGATAAGAAGAGGGATGAGCCCGGCGTCAATAATCGCCTGAATTTGACTAGAGCTCCCGGCGGCGATGTTCGAGATGGCCCAGCAAGCGTCCTTGCGAATGCCATCCCCGGCGGAGTTGAGAAGAGGGAGAAGGGCTGGCAGTGCGCCTTCGTCGATCATGGCCTGAGCTTGGACAATTTTGCCGGCGAAGATATTACCGATCGACCGAAGGGCGGCCTTTTGAACGGCCACCGACTCATCCGCGAGGAGCTCCACTAATCGGCCGGGAATCCTGGCGTCGATGATGGCTTGGATATTGTCGACGTTATGACAAAAGTGGCATATGGCCCAACAGCTATCACTCAGGATCCTCTCATCCCGCATGTCAAGGAGCCAGGCCAGCGCAGCAGGTAGCCCGAGGGATATCTAGCTCAGAGTCAACAAAGAACATGGAACATGGAACATGGAACATGGAACATGGAACATGGAACAAAGAAAGTCGGTGGCATACAGTATTCCAACTAGGCTTCGGGTTTTTGTTGCGACAAAGGTTACTCAGGGCCCAGACAGCAATGTGGAGAGTGCTCTTCCGTTTCGGATCTTTGATGATTTTGAGCAGGGGGGGCAAAGCTCCTGCACCTAGAACGACGTTGCAGAGTGTGGTGTCACTGGCAATATTGCCAAGAGCCCTCACGGCTTGCTCCCGGACATCGAACCAATTGTGGCCCAGTAACTCGACGAAGGTATGGACAGCTCCAGCATTGATCACAGCCTCATTCTGTTGAGCGGATCCTGGTACGATGTTGGCCAGAGCCCAGGCACACTCGAACTGGACCTGGGGATCGGGGGAGCGCAAGAGTTGAATAAAGCGTTTGACGACCTCAGTCTCGATACCCTCATGAACTGGGCTGCACCCCTGAGGCCGTAATGTACGGAATCTGGCTATAGCCCGAACCTGCTCTCCGGCTTGGTCGGACGAAATATCATGCAGTATCTGAGGAAGCTCCTTCAGCATCTATTAGATCCAGATTAGCGGCCACGATGTCCGGCAAAAGAAACCAGAAGGCGGAAGTATAGCTGACCGTATTCGTGTCTGTAGCAGCACAGACTTCATCGCCGTCCATATTGATGACGTTCGTATCGCCTTCAAGGTTGATTCCTCCATCGCATTGCTTCCCATGTCGCCCGGCTAAGATCTGCTCGCGTCTCCGCTGTCTCCTCTCATTTTGTGCTTCTTCCCGACGTCGACGCAGCTCGGCAGGAGAAAACTGGTTGCTGGCTTTGAAGTGCGTCCGACGGTGCTCTGAGATATACTCTTCGATCATTCCTGCAAGTAGCAAGCCCGCCTTGGAAATCAAATTCGAAAGCGAAGAACGTAAAGCACATCCAAAGGAATAGGCAGAGGTTGATGCTCTTGTGTATATTTAGCTTCGGAAGTCCGTTTCACATGTATGCAATATTGAGCCAAACCTTCCCAGACCATCCAGGTCCCGATATGGCATTCTTACTTAGCAGGATGGTTTTCTCCGCTGGGTCTACTTATAGCCACATGACCAATTTAGGCCTGTGAAATATCATGTCTATGGATGCTTGGTACAATGCTGCACTCCTATTCGTCTGAGGTTGCTTACTTCACGTTCTTCCATCGCAAGCCTATCTCTGCCAGCAAAGCGATCAGGGAAACCAAGTCGTGGAGATGACCTCGACTCGCCGTTCCAGTGGAGGCGTTAAAATTGCGCAGTATTTAATTCAAAACTGGAAGTACTCGGCAGGATCGCAAACTTAGAAAGGAGACGTCCTACTCCAGTTGAAGATTACTGGGTGAAAGCCGCCTTGGAAGTACCTGAGATGGTCCCTAGGAAGAACTCTGTGACCAAAAGACAATTCTTGAAAGACCAGAGTTCGGAAACGAGGGAAGTCACGGCAATACGGGGGCAGCAGTGTACGTACATATACTTGGAAAGATGAGGAACTATTTCGATAGAAAGCACTGGGACTTCGAGGACTTTACGCACTACTTCCTTTAAACCGTATTCATCAAGGGGCCAAGTGGCAGTGTCGGAAATCATCTATGTACAGTATGGCACACCAAGGGGTCTTCGTCATGGAATTACTGGCCTAAGTGACGTGTATTCTCTGCACACGCTCTCAGGGCCGTATTGCCTGGTGGACAAATTCTCGATTTGGATGGGAGTAACACGTATATATTGTTTGTATCGAAAGGGATAATGCACGATTGACCTACTTCCATGCAGCTGGCAAGCCCGGGTATGGAGTACGGTCTTTAGTAGGTGCAGACCTATCAGCGCAATGATATTCATCCGTACTGTATGGAGTCTGCGAATAAATCTGACATTCAGACTGAAAATTGCAACAATCCCACGGGTGCATTATATGCCCTAGCCATCAAATATATGTAGGATATATAGGCACAGTCATCAATCAGTTCTTGTGGGGGTCACTCCGTGTCTGGCAAATCTTGATTTGGCTTTTTGGCACCGCGATCACTCTGGTCTTCAAGTCGGTTACTGTTTGAGGATAGTCAATAGGCTCGTCTTCATCGCTAGCAATTTCCACTCTGACAACTCTCAGCGTGTGCCTCCACGGCGTTTTCGCAGGAGCCGTACAGATCAGTTTGCGTTTCCGCCTCGATGGCGTCGGGCTTGGATTCTCTTTGTTAGGACTGAACCCAGCAACAAATGCCCTGCCCGACGCTCCCAGGGTGTCGCGCTTGAATGGAGAAGCATCTTGAGGGGTAGTCTCTCGATCGGCTCCTAACGTGGTCGGCTCACTATCTCGGTAACCGGAAACGCCCTGAGGAGCCATGCGCTCATCCGCGCTGGAACCGTTTGGATCAAACCCGGTGGGCGTGTCCTGAGTGGGGTTCGAGCCATCAAACCTACCTGACTTACCCGTCCTAATGGGCGATAGATTTCTATTAACTGAGCTCCCCCGACCAATTGGTCGCTCGCCCTCACGTTTCCAGCCTTCATGGCGGTTTCTTTTTTCGGAATATGTCCGCACATTCTGGCCGTGGGGGTAAAATCCTCCAACCCCGAATCCACGACCGAAGTTTCCTGGTCCTTGTACACACCATGCAAGTTAGCTGGCATGTGGCTCTCACAGGTGCTTCTCAGTGAAGATCCTCACCGAAAATCGATGGAACTCACCTGGTGGTGGTCTCCACCGTGGATGCGAAGTCTGTGTATCAGGTGCGGTGGGCCACCCACCCGGCTGGTGGCCAGGATATGGTGACCTTTGCGGATTTCGTGGCTTCATGAAACTGAATCCAGGCCTTTGCCTTCCTTTTTGTCCATCTTGGGACGCAGTTGGTGGACCTCGGGGAGGAGGTTGATTTGATCCTTTATCAGCGTTCCTGGAAGCTTCACCTGCCTGGGAATTTCTGTGTTGATCGTACTTGGCACGTTCTGTGGGATCTTTTAAAATTTCGTATGCTTTCTGGATAACTTGAAACTTAGTTCTGCACTCAGCTTCGTCCCCACGATTCTTATCTGGGTGCCATTTCAGAGCTGGATGTGAATATTAGCAATGGCGTGAATCCTAGTGCATTCTCTTTGCCGTACCTAGTTTCCTGTGCTGATACTGGATGTCCTTGGGCTCCGCGTCAGGTTTGAGCTCGAGGTCCTCGTAATAGTTTCTTTCATAGTCGATTCCAGACATTTTGGTTGAATCCGTAAATACGACCTCTCGATAGATTTTGCGTGTGGGATCTAGAGAAAGGAAGAGTTGGGACCGGTTTGGAACATCAAATATCGTCGTACGGGCAGAGTATTTACACGTTCCTTCGGTTGCTGCGTTATTGGGGACTCTGGCTGTGTGTAACGCGAAAACTGGCTACAAAGGTCTTTGAGACGAGGATATTACGAATATATACGTGACTGAAACAACGGTCAACTGCCTCAATCGTCTCGAGGCACAAATATTGTATTGTTTTTAGCTAATTGCTGTCTCAGGCTCAATAACTATCTTCCGCCTTTACCATATCAGGAGAACCCCACAAGGTCACCGGCATGGCGTTATATTTAAAGATCTATAATTGCTCATTTTCAACCCTTAAAAGGGAAGGCAACGGGTGAATTAGTTGGGTAGGCGCGAAGGGTTCACAAGCAACGAGATTCTACTCCGACGACCAGATTGGAGCGTGAGGGCGTAGTCGAACTTATTACACTACATTGCGTCATCCTTCCCATCCTTCGAATGTTATCTCCCATTATTTTAAAGCCGTGAAAAACGATACAATAGCATTCAAGCTGGACTCCATCCTCATTCATCGCGACAAAACAGATACGAATGCAGAACGAAAGGCCCAGACTGTGAGCGGTGCTTCATCATGCGATTCTATTTCGCGACGCCGAACGCCATAAACAACATCATCATAATCGTGGTGTTGGGCTGTAACACACCTATCGCGATTGTGAGGTACGGCCGGAGTATCAATTTCCAGTGCAACGTTTGCTCTGATTGATTTGACCCTTCCGATGTTCGTCAGTGAACGGCGGCGTTTTTGCAGTGCTCCAAGCCCCTGTGGTCTTTCAGAGACATAATTTGCCGATCGCGACAGGAGATTAGCTAGTCGCTTCGTCGACTCCTTGTAGGTATGGACAGTACCGCAATGATGGGTAACCTGCTGAACGCCTCGACCTAATGATTTCCGGTTTGGCTTGTCCTCATGCCTACTCCGTTGTATCTATCCCCGACCAGCAGCCATAGTAGGAGGTACTTATTTACTGAGACCAATTGTACGCCATTTATGGATTATTCCTCATGTTCCTTGGATCATTCTTGGAATAGCTAGCAGGGCCAGGCTTTCGTTTAACTACGAGCTCCAGCGGCCCTCGAAGCCAAACAGAGAGTTCCCCTAGATCGCCACGGACAAAGATTAGTCTCTATGGGAACAGCATCCAGTAAGGTTCTCGTCGTGAGCGTGAGTATCGGTGCTTTTGGCTCTCGCGTGCCGGATAGTAGCAAGCGCGGTGCGGCCTACAATGACGTAGCCGCCGTGGGGCTGCTCTCCGCTGGGCAAGCGGTCCGACAAGGCACGCTATCCTGAGCGTATAACTGGGCAATCCAAGAGCCAGGAGCCCTTCCACACGGCGTCGAATATGTCCCAATGCTGTGGGGGGCCAAAAGTTTCGAGGAAGACGGCTGGCAGGGATCGATAAGCCAGAGCCTCTCGAAAGGCAGTCGGTATATTCTAGGATTCAATGAGCCCGACCGGCCAGACCAAGCAGGTCTCAGCCCTTCGATGGCTGCGGATTTATACAGACAGCATATAACCCCCTTTCGAGATCAAGCCACGCTGATAAGTCCAGCGGTGACGTCCTCCCGTGCAGATGGCGAAGGTGTCCAATGGCTTGATGCATTCATGCAATCCTGTGCCTCCTGCGAGATTACCGGGATGGCAGTGCACTGGTACGGGGATTCAGGCAAAGAATTCAAATCGTTCATACAGGATGTAATGGATCGTGCTCAGTCCCACGGGCTATCAGAGGTCTGGGTCACTGAGTTCGGGCTGTCGGATGATGAGAAGGGCGTGAAAAACGAGGAGGCTGCGAGCAGATTCATCCAGGATGTGATTCCCTGGCTTGATGCGCAGAAACTGGTCACTCGATATGCTTACTTCATGTGTGCGGAGGGCTACCTGCTCTCAGGTGGCTCTCCAAACGGTGCCGGCACGGCATACACGTCTGCAACCCCAACTGGTGGTGTGTCTACCGCTTCGCCAATGTCATGCAGCTCGACTGGCTAGGCTTGGCTTATGAAACGCTGAGGCTTTGGCATGCCATGTCTGAGTCTAAAATAAGGAGTTTTTGGTGGAGACCTGGTGACGATTTGGAGATGGAGGAATACTCTGCGGAATGTGCTTTCGGCACCGGGCTTTCCTAGAGATTGCTCGAGGATTTCACAGGTGTGGTAACTTTCCGCGGGCTGTGTGTATGGGCTCATGGCTTAGGTAACTTATTTTCGTTGAGCTTTCCGAATCATACAACTACTGATCACTCGAAAGAAGACATGTATTGGAGCAACGTACAAGAGCTAATCCCAAAGTAGATCAAGTAAAATGTGGAGTTGGATTTTGGAACGTATCGGATATTGTCCAATTGATATTGGCAGTGAATAAGTGCCAGGTCATGTGTGTGTGTGTGTGTGTGTGTGTGGCATCGGCCTGACCACCAGCACAGGGATTAGGTAAGGAAGTTGGTCTAATTTTGAAGGGAGCTCGTATACATTCATCGAGATAGCATCTTTAGCATCGCCTATCAATTACACGTGTTCCAGTCTATTGAGTGACTCCAAGCAGGTAGGCCTCGAACGAACATCGTAGCTTGTCTCCAACATGATGGCCGTGCGTTTGAAGACTTCACGCTAATCGATGAATGGATGAGCGAATAAGACAGTGACTGCTGGGTGACTGGCCACTGCAGAGAACATGCAGCGTTTCAGAGCCTCATTCGCGACGTAATTCGTAGCCCACAGCCATGCGGTTCTCTATGATCAAGACAGTTTGAATTGATATACACTCCCATAACTTTAGGCGGACAGTGGCCATCTTCTTCCCAAATGCGATTCCCTTCGGCGTGTCAGTGATGAGAAAGTATCTTGTTCGTTTGTTTCGCAGAGTGTGCAGCTTACCGGTCGTTCATGTCAAGGTTCGTGGGCTTAGCGCCATATTTCAGCAAAAGTTCTATCATGGCTTGATCGCCCTTAAGTAAGGCCCACACCAATGCCGTTTGTCCACTGCCATCAGCTTCTTCTAAGGGCGCACCGCTCTGGAGGAGGAGCTCGGCGATTGGAACATCATGATGTATGACTGCCCAGATCAGTGGCGAGCGTCGGTCCGCCTGCTTCTGAGAGATCTCGGTGCTGTAGCTGAGGAGCAACCGCACCATTTCCAGATTGCCCTTCATGACCGCCCACACCAGCGGCGAGCGATCGGCCCCTTTGCTTTGGAGACTGGGGCTTGCTCTGCCGTGGGACAGTAGGATCTGAGCGATCTTCAGATCATCGCAGATGACGGCCCAGGAGAGTGGCCGGTAGCCCCGGGTATCGGGCTGCTGCATGTCACAGCCTGCTTGCACCAAATGCTGGACCATGTCAAGGCGCCGGTCCATGATAGCCAAAATGAGCGGAGTCAGGCCATGGCGAACCGGCTGATCTGGATCGGCTCCGTGTTCCACGAGGGTGCGGACAAAGTCTGCTCGATGGTTCTTCACGGCCCAGAAGAGGGCAGTTTCCCCAAAGCGGTTGCGCGTGCTGACCTTCGCCCCCGAGTCGAGTAACAGCAGCAGGATCGCTTTCCTCCGGTACCGGACCGCAATTATCAGGGGGGTATTCCCCTCAGTGTTCTCGGGAACATCCAGCAGCGCTTTGTGTTGAGTAATTCCAGTCAAGGCGCGAGTCATCTCTTCCAGTCCCCGGAGAGCAGCGTAATGGAGAACCGTCATGTTTTGCGCATCATGAACTCGAATATTGATGGACCGACGCTGAACCAGAAAGGCAATTGAGAAGAATTCATGTTGACGGGTAATCATCTGGAGAAGTTTACAACCTCGAAGGAGTGGGCGGAGTGTGCTGCGGAAATAGGCGTCGGTACGCGCCAGCGCTTTCAGATCATCTACGGGAAGCCACTCCCCAATGAGGATCCACAGTTCAGGTGGAAGAAGAGCGACGGGGCGGCTGTGTTGTTCTACCATATTGCAAGAGGAGATAGAAACACGAGAATGGCCCTTGATCTGAGAGGCAAATGCAGATTTATACACAGATGGATCAGCGTTCCTGATTCATTCACTCTTGATTGTTCGCAAGATTTGCAGAATACTTCCGTCAGAAGCCGTCATCCAACTCAGCGGAGGCGACGCAAATCTACTGTGCTGCCACGACATACCGCAGCATCATGTTTCCCTCTTGTGCTAGCCGCTGTCTTGCACTTGATATTGTGATGCATACTTAGTGGTAGTACCTTGCAAATATTCAATCCCGCCGAGAAAGGCCGTCATCGACACCGAATGGCTCCACCAGCTGAACACCTCTCCTCTGAAACAGAATCGGAAGCGTCTGGATGAGGCCTCATCGAGACCTGATTGACGGGCCAGTACTGTAATACTTCACTGAGAGAGCCAAAACTGCAGCCGAACGCGTGGAACGGAGGTAGTTGCCGTCTTCCACCGAGAGCGATAGGCTATTTTTCACCTTGCTTGCGCCAAAAAAAGACCCGGGTTCAATTTCGTGATTACTTTCATCCACTATATATTTATCCTTTCGTCGACAGATTGCCCCTCTGGACCCTTGCGCTTCCCTCTACGCCTTCCTGTCCCGAGCCACAGCTGGTCACCGAAGATGATTAAGATTTCGTATTATATTCTAGTCGTACTATACTCGCTTTTGGTGCGACATGTTCTCGGAAGCCCCTCCTCGCCTGTCGGAAACATAGGCGTTTTGAATAACTGTGAGATCCCAGTGTACATGAAAATCACAAGACAAGGTGATTCGCCGGTGAGTGTGTTACAGCCTGGCGAGGCATACCGCGAGACGTACCAATTTCTTGCGGAAGGCGGTACTTCCATGAAGCTGGCCAAGAATAGCGAAAGTCTAGTGAAGGGAGAACAGCAAGTACAGCTCGAATACACATGCACTGACCAGTGCTATGTCGATTTCTCAATGATCGATAACGCAGATAAGTTTCCAGGAAATAATACTACCCTGACCCTCACGCCAAGCGATCCGGCTTGTGATACGCTAATATGTATAGCAGGTGACACGACATGCAGAGACGCATACTTTAAGCCAACCGACAACCAAGCCGTCCGTGCTTGCTCGCTCCAGGCGGACTGGAGCTTAAGCCTTTGCGCGAGACGCAGAGCGCAGTAGATTGATTGACCTGTCCTTTTTAGCGCTGTGGGAAAATACGCCATTTGGCACAGCGAAAGTTAAGTTTGGTTACGACAGTCCCTCGGTCAGAGAAAGCGTGACGCAAGCAATCTACGGTATTATTTGCAGCTTGGTCTCTTCGCGGATGGGCAGGCCCTCTGTCAGTTCCCGCAGACCAGCTGCGCATACCTGCTCTTTTGTTCGCTCATTGCAAATGGCTCCAACAGTCACCCTTCCCTTCAATGCGTCGTTGATAGTGAGACATGCTTGTGTATTGTCTATAAATTCGAAGCATCGGGAGTAACTGAAGCTACCAAAATAGTAATGTCAATCCTCCGTTCGCGTTTTCTGGCTCAAACCCGTCAGACCTTTGACACCTACGCAACGATTGTACAGAGATTCGGTGTCGATGTGAGTTATAAGTCAGGTAAGCTAGAACAGTCAAAGTGGACTCTTGACCCCGTTCCAAGCGGTCCAAGCCCGTTCTTTCTTTTGTCGCATCTCCACATGCCAATACTCACGCAATCGCGTCTGCGTTCTTCACGGAAATGGAAACGAATATTCTATGGTAGAGGTAAAAACTTCATCATTCGAGTCTTCCATTCTGTTTTCCTTCTCCATCTCCCATCAGGATTCCCATCGTGTTCGATTTCCTCAATACTGACGTTCAGCTTTCTTTCGCGTCCCCCGGTCTACGGCCCATATTCGCCTCTTTGCCCACTGCGGGGTGTCAAGTGTGTCTCTGCCAAGGTCTGCGAGCAGACCCGCAGTGCCTTTAGGAACGTTCTCGCAGGGGTCATCCGCGACGCTGTCACCTCACCTTCACCTACACCGAGTACACCAGGCGCACGGCTGTCACGTCAATGCATGCCATTTATGCTTTCAGGCGCCAGGGCCGACCTATCTCCATTTTGGCAACTAAGCGTGGCTTGTTTCT
>JARWLU010826487.1:0-14306 GCA_032468075.1 Amazona amazonica
GATAACCACCTCTAGGCATATTGCTATTATACAAAAGCTGTAACTACGGTATAATAGTAACATGGATTTTGTACAATAGTTAGGAGAAGTAAGCACATTGACTTTTGACTATTACGCAGATATATGGGATTTATCAGATGACAAAGCAACTGCTGAAATGCTTGGTTGGGCGACCAGCTAGCAACATCGCAGGTAGAAGCTTTAGCACAAATAATTTATGCCGAATGACAATCAGAATGCACGTCAATCGAACAAGCACGGTTGTATCTCCTAGACGGGTTACCGCTGAAGACAAGTCACTTTAGAGGCGCGGGAACTGATGACTATTTTATGCTTCCTCACGGAGCGGCTTTGAATCTAGCAGTGTCCGACACAATCAAGAATGAGCGTGAGGATTAAACCACACCTCCCCCTAAAATCTTTCACAAACACATTGCCTTATGATTCAATTATAAAAGAGGTTTATGAAAGGCTGGCAAGCGCATTTTGTCGTTAGCTGACACCTCATTTTGTAATTGAGCGTTTCTGAAAGGCAGTTTATTTATGCTGATCGGTTATGCCCGCATTTCTAGAGGCGAGGAGCAAAACAACGCACTCCAGATTCAAGCTCTTAAGCAGGCGGGGGTCGAGAAGATTTTTGAAGAGTCAGCGTCAGGGGGTAGGTGGGATCGCCCTATCCTGCACAAGATGCTCGAACATCTTCGCTCAGGTGATGCCGTTATTGTCTGGAAGCTCGACCGACTCTCTCGATCGCTCAAGGATTTACTCGCTCTTATGGACAGGATCGACAAGGTGGGGGCAGAATTTCGCTCTCTCACAGAAGCGATCGACACTACAACACCAGCTGGGCGAATGATGATGAGCATGGTAGGAGCATTTGCAGAGTTCGAGCGCGCCATGGTCCGAGAACGCACTAACGCCGGACTATCCGCTGCGCGTGCCGAAGGACGGATTGGCGGAAGACGGAAAAAGCTGAGCCAAGCACAACGGGCAGACATTGCCGATAATGTCCTCTCCGGCAGGAAAACAGGAGCAGAAATGGCAAGACTTTATAAAGTCAGCCAACCAACTGTCTCCCGGATTATTTCGGAAGTTAGGCTATAACTGATTTGCGATACACAAATTGAAAGTTAGCTAATTTAAGGCGATCGCCTGAGAGAAGTAGTGCGATCGCTTTTTCATGTAATTTCGCGTATGCTTGAGTCGAATGTTCACTAATTTGATATGGCGGCACTCACATTACAACAACAATTCGGAGCTAACGCAGCAGTTACTAGCGGAGTTTTATCAATTCAATTATCAGATTTAGTAGGAGTAGGATTAAATGGTGGTAGCCCAAGCGCGGCGGATATCACGGCAGCTTTAATCAAGCTATGGGAAACCAACAAACCATCTGACGCTAGCACCGATCCGACAGTAGGGATAGTAGTAAGTAAAGATTTTTCGCCCAGACAATTTGTAAATCGCGGAACTACTCAGCAGATCGAACATCGGTATACTGCTTATGCTTACACGCCTGACGGCACTTCAGATTTAGATCCTGACAACGTTGTGTAAAAATGGCTTGTGAAGGTGAAAGTCTTGCGTATATTAATTTTCGATACTCTGGAGAAGATTGGCAGATAATTAAGTCTACAAATCCTCCAGTTAATCATAACTGCTTGCTGGAAAATAACAATGAGGCAAATTTTACTGGCGGTCAATGTGTTGGGGTGATCTATCGAGTGAAATGGCATCGAATTTATGACCTTCACAATAATAATCCACCAAATTATTCTTACTCCTACACAGATTATTCAACAGATACAGCGACCCTGACGGGTTCAATAGGACGTTTGACTTTTACGAGTAATCCCAATAATGGCTTTCGCTGGTACATTCTTAGTAATGGAGTTAATATACAAGTTGGTAGTGTGGTCTGGGATGCTCCATTCTTAGCAAATATATATCGTAATCCTAGAGGATATATTGAATCTGTAGAACGTGTAGATGGGCAACCTGATAACTGTGGTAATCCACCAAGCAATGATAAATACAGGTTTACAGTAACCGACGCTACGGGAATTATATTCTCCCAAACTGACGACAGTTGCCCAGAGGTTAACATCAAATGTGGTGAATCATGCCCTCCTGGAACTTGTGAATGTGTTTGCAAGAGCGATGGTTTAGTTTGTTGCTACAGCGACATAGGAATTGCGGTTAAAAGTTTTTACAGATAATAAACTATGGGATGTGAAGCACTAGCAACTAAAGCTGAATTAGCAGCATTACAAGCGGAATTAACACGGGTTAGAGCATTAGCTGCTACATCGTTGTCAACCGCTAATGACGCTAAAGCTAGGACTGTAGCACTAGATCTTAGTAAGTTAGACCGCTCAGAAAAACAGCCAATTATTGATAATGCTGTCAGTATAGCTAACCAAATTTTCCAGCCACAAATTGCAGTAGTTGGGATTACAGCGGGTAGTGCTCTAGGAATAGCGCGAATAGTACAGGCAGGTTTAGCAGGATTAGCGGCGATTGTTACTCTTTTGGAACCGCTGATTCCCTTTGTGCTTGTTTTGATTGGAATTGCTTCTATTGTTGCAGACCTTTACAATAGAATTTTTGCAGTAGATAACAAAGTAACTGGATTAGAGCGGCACTATGACGCAGTAATTGAAGTACTAGAAACTGATTTAAAACATACTCGACAAGAAGCAAATACCGCCACAATTAAAGCCAACGCTTCTATCGAAGAATCTAAAAAAGCAACTGTCAACGCCCATGCTGCTAGAAAAGAAGCTAATGAGGCAACTAAAAAAGCCAACGATGCTGCTCATAGTTCGATGTTGGCGACTGGAAAGGCAAATGAGGCAAGGGAGAAAGCAAATCTTGCTACTGTAGATGCTAACAATGCACGGCAGATAGCAAATAACTCAATTGTTAATAGCAATTTAGCCATGAGAGAGGCTAATTTAGCAAGTAATGATGCTGCACTTGCTCAAAAGGAGGCTAACCAAGCTACCGAAAAAGCTAATAGATTATCGACTTACATTAATGAGTTAATCACTTCGGTAAATCGCACAATTAAGAATATTGAACAGCGAATGCTACCGTTTATGCCTTTTACTCAGAAGGTAGACCAAAACACTCAAGATATCAACAGACTTAAAAATAATATTGTTACTGTTGGGGATAGCTTAAAAATCTACCTGCCTAAAGTGCTTGAGCCGACAATAATTGACCGGGTTATCACTACTACTAGGGCGCTTGTACCTCTTTCAATTGCTGATGCTAGCCGACAGATCACAAGCAACTTTGAAACTGCTCAAAATGACATTAAAAATTTACATGAGCGGCAACGCCAGCAAGCGCTTAAAGACATGCAAATGAGAGGCGAATTTACTGGCATTCAAACAAAAATACAATCGCTAGAAACTTCAATTGCTCAAATTGCTAATCCAAGTCTCACAAATACTGAACCAAGAGTTCGAGCCATAGAGCGTAAAATAGCAGATGTCCCTCGACTTTCAGACAAAATCACATCCTTAGAACAAACCCAAGCAAACATCAATACAAAAGTTGACGAGCAAGCTCAAGTGAACACCCAAACCTTACCGATGCTACGCGACATCCAAGAGCGGATTACTCAAATGCCAGTAGCCATCCCTCTTGCCGTTGGTGCAATTGTGCCTCTAGCATTAACCAGAAGTCAGCCGTTTACTCAGAAATTAGTAGATGCGGCGGCGGCGGGAACCTGTGAAACAACCAAACCGGGCGGCTGTATGGGAAATCAATTCAATCGCCAAAATGGGAAACTTGACGACTTGTTACGCAAAGCAGATTTAGGTATTCAAGCGGGGCAGGGTGCGGCACTTGCAAGAATTGAAAGCCTAAGCACCACAATTAACCGCAAGCTAGGAGCAGAAATCCCCGGCTTTGGCATCGGTGGGAAGTTAACCAACTTCGTCAACTTCGCTCTAGCTGATCGGGTCGTCAACTTAGTGACAATGGTTGCATCAGTCCATAACTTGTTCATGCTGAGCAATTCTATTCAGCAGACCTTCTTTAGCGCGATTGACAACGTATTACAAGTTGGTTCATTAATTGGTAATCCCGACGGTACAGGAAGTATCGATTCTCGCACATGGCTAACCTCTAATATTGATTCTTTTTTCTCAAGTCTGTTTGGTGCGACTGAGTGGGCAGCGGTCAAAGTACAGTGGAAAACTTACTCAACCATCGCTAGTACCTCGGCTCAAGCAGTTCGCAACCTGCAAGAAATTCACAACGATTCCCAAGAATTACTTAATCAAGGCAGAAACTACACTGCTCAACTAGGTAATGCCCTGGTTGATGAGGGAATGATTAGCGAGGACAATTGGGACTATAAAGACCCGGATGTGAAAATTAAGAGCAAAAACTTAAACAGACTTGACCGCATGGGTCGAGGTCTAGAAACTCTAAGTAATCAACTCGAAGCAATTGAACAAGTAACCGCGACCGTGCTTAACATTGCTCAAACTGCTAATGAAGTCAAAGAAAATATTGATACAATTAACAAAGCTATAAATGACGCTAACAATGCTGCTAAAACTGACAGAGCAGCTAAAGTAGAAGGATTGGAATTACCTAATTTCAGCCTGGGAGATATTTTCTAATGCCGGATCGTAGCTGGGCGCTACAACGGAAGTTGATGAGAGCGCCTAACATTGGTTTTAATGCTGAGGTGTATCGTCATTTTGCAGATGCTGATGGCACATCTGCTAGTAGACTAGCTCTAAGAAATAGTTTATTAATCCAGGCTAACGATTCACGCACTACAGCTTTATTCAAAGTCCAATATTTTAGAGAATTTGTACAAAAAATACATAGCCAACCTGCGATTATAGGAATACCTAAAGAACAATTTGATGTTGGAGTCGAAATAGAGTACAAGCCTGTTGTTAACCTTTATTTCCAGCAGGATAGAGATGCTGTTGCACCTGGATATGCACCAGTTAGGTCAGAAATATCATTCAGAATAATGAATGAAACAGAAGAAACTATTACTAAAGCTAAGTTGCAAGCTTTAGCCACAGCTATCAAAAATGAGTTTGCAACTGGGGCAGGATACAGTTTTAATAAAGGAAAAATTATTGCCACTTACGTTGATAAATCTAACGGTTATCACTTGCAAATATATGTGTTAAATGAAGCGGAAGGGGTAGAGGTTGCACGAAAAGTTCTTTCTATTAGAAATCACGTTTTCGATGATGACAAATTTCGTATAAGTCAGCCTAAACGAAATTCTCTTAATACTCCAGGCAATGTGTCTATTGCTGGAGAAACTTATCGTAAACTTCGCTGGCGACCTACTGCTACTGTGCGTTTTCAGTGGGCAAACTTAGTAGTAAGGACACGCTCTGACCCATATTACTTAGTAGATCGCACGCTCTCGCGTCCACGACCTATTGAAACCGTGTATTAACTAATTTAAATAAGTTCTTATACGAACCCAATGGGTTCGAGCTTGTATTACCACATTTTAACGCGGATAATATGGGGTGATATAGGCAACATAGGCACAAACAATATGGGTTCTTATCGTTATATTTCGCGTGGACCAGAATTGGCAGCAGAATATGAAAAACTGCAAGCATATCAGAGAAGAGATAGGGAAGCTAAACAAGCTTTGTATAAAGCTTTAAATGTTGCTAAATTCACTTATCTTACACAAATTGTTTATCTTGCTCCATTTGCTCAACCCGCAAAATCTCTACATGTAGGTGTAGAAATTTGTGCCGCTGGCACGGCTTCCCCTGGAAGTGTTGCCTTAGATTTAGCTGGAGCATATTTTGCTACTGCCGCACCCACCGGAGGGACTGATATTATTTTGCAAGATGCTAAATTATTCCCTAAAGGTAAGCTTGCAAAAATGATTGTCAAGCAGCGTGGCGTGTTAGTTAGTGATGAACACAAATCAAGAATTACTGGCAGAACTCGTAAGAGATACGCTGAAAATTCTGTTTCTGTCTTCTTAGGTAAAGGAGTAGCTGCTGATGATTACTCTGATGTTGTAAAAGTTATTAAAGCGAAAGCAGCTTTTGAAGCTTTTGTTAAAGTCAAAGGTAACACAATTCAGTTTATCCCTGAAGGCTAACTATGCTCTGGCTTCCTGAAACTGCGAAAGAATTAATTTGCATTGATTCTGAAGATTTAGAGTCAGGAGATACTGACCTGGAAATCTTTATTAATCAATCATTGGTTGACTGGCTAAATGGCAAACTAGACACAGGAACTCTTACAGATATTCTTTTGCAGTTTGGGATAGATCCTTCTCTTATCAATGAAGCTGAGGAATATGTACAAACATTAATTAGGTTAAGTTAAACTCTAACTATTTTGCATGACTAATTTAAGCGATGGGGCAAGCTGGACTAATATCTTTGACCAGGTTTTTACTGCTGAACCAGTTGCGGATAAACCTGGAAAGTTTAGAGCTATTCCAGTAATTATTGTTCCTACTTCTTTAGATAGTCATACAGTTGCTGTAGAAATTAGCACCTCTAATTCAAAACCATCATGGCGATTTGGTGGTACAGTTTTTCAGGCAATAAGTGTTTCGCAGCAATCAAGCATAGGTAGTGTTAGACCTAGTAAATCACACCCCATTCCGCTTGCTCAAGCAACAGAATTTACTTTTGAAAAACTCTCTATTTATTACAGGGTAGGATTACTTTTACCAAAGTGGTTTGAAGATGCTTATGTGCAGGTTTGGAGCTTTGTAGGAAGTGACCCACCATTAATTGTTGAAGAGAGACTGAAAAACATTGAAACAAGTTTAGTTAGAATTGAAACTAAAGTAAATCAATAAAATGACTCTTGATAATCCTGATTTTAAAAGTGTAATTAGATTTGATAAATGCACTAATGACAAAGTTTCATTAACAGCAAATATAGCAAAACTCATTAGTGAAGCAAAACCAAATAGACCTTATGGTTTATATGTTAACGTTGGCAATGTTCCAATCACCTTAATATTAGGCGACCCTACGAACGCAGCAGTAGGCAAGGGAATCCCTCTTTTATCTTACGGTAGTAGCTACACAATTGATGCTAACAATTTATACACAGGTAAGATAAGTGCAATTGCTGCTGCTGCTGCTGAATTATCCTTTGTTGATTGCAGTTCATGAGTTTATCTAACCCTACAATCTATTCAACAGAAGATGTAGGGCAGCAGCTTGTCGCATTAGCTTTGGCTATAGATAGTCTTAGCAATAGTCTTGCTACTGATAACACGCTCTCCTTAGTCAAGGATGCGATTCAAGGCTTAACTACTGTTGTAGAAACAATTTCTATCTCAAATGGTGGAACAACAGGGAACAGCGCGAGTGTAAATTTAACAGGCGATCAAGAAATATCTGGAACTAAGAAATTTCTTGAGAATCTGTTTGCCAAATCAAAGCTTGCAGTTGGCACGGATGCAATTCCTAATGCAGCAGCACAAATAACAGGCGGGTTAGTAGTTACGTCAAATGGAGCGGCTGCTCCTGATCCAGGGGCTGGAAATATCGGCGTGGTAGGCTATGTAGAAACTATAGGAGGGGCTTTCTATGGCCCACCTGCTACAGGTATTCGTTCTCTAGGCACAAAATTTTTGTTATACCCGAACTTAACAAGCACCGATGTAGACCATGCTTGGGGAATAGATATCGGGACTCAATGGTTCAGTGTGCCTAATAGTGCCAACCAGTATAAATGGTACGTCGGCACTATTCCAGTTGCTACTCTTAAAGGCACAGGTGACTTCAAGGTACATGGGAGCGGGACTTTTGCATCTTTAAATGTGTCTGCTTTGAATACTGCTCCTGCGAGTGCAAATAGTTATGGCACGGTAGGAGAAATTAGAATTACTCCTGATTTTATTTATGTTTGTACCGCGTCTAATACTTGGGCAAGAACATCATTGAATAGCTGGTAAATATGCAAATTAGAACTATCCCTACTGCCAACAAACCAATAGCAATACTACAAGTTCCCACTGGAGATTTTTCATTGGATACGGGGCTAAGATTGCTGATTGAGATGAAAAATGGAGATGGAATAATTATTGATAAAACCTATCTAGAAATACCTCAATTACCTAATTTTATAGTAGACGGTCAAGAGGTTGAATCTCAAAATTATTTAAAATATTTAACACTACAGCGAGTAGGATTGTTAGAGAATTTAGATCAACCTGGAGAAGTGCCGCCTGTACCAACTCCCAACTGGCAAGGAGCATTGAATCAAATTAGAGGTACAACGCTATTTGGAAAAATCTATAACCTAGCTTGCACAACTCCAACAATCAACACAGCCTTTACTCTAATCCTCTCAACTCTTAATGCAGTCAATCCAGCAATTGCTGATTTGAACTTTGGGCTAGAAGTTTTAAAAGCAGAAATGGGTGCGAGTTTAACAGAAGACGATATAGATTTCATTAACCAAGTTTTACAAAACAATAATTTCCCATTCCAGATTTAATTTTGGTCTAGCTCATCTAATAGTTTTTCAGTTAGTTTTTGATTAGATTGTACTAAATACCGAACTAAAAATACTGCCATTGCTGCTAGGATTCCTAGTTCTGCTACTTGAGGAACATTTAATAAGTTAGGAGTGCTAGAAACAGGCTGATTAGGAATTTCAACTAAATTTTGATGTGTGTTCATGCTAGGGGAGTGAGTTAATTACTCTCCTAATTTCTTAATTATTCGCAGTCCAAACAAGTATCTAGAAGTTAGTTCATACAAGGTTTAAAAACACCCTCACATTTAAGTGAGCTACTGAGATGGTCACCATTAAGCAATACAAGGATTGCTCTACAGCAGGATGTAGAGGACTCGATTTACAGCTGATTGCTCAAATACAAAGGATTGCCCCAGGCACTCTTGTTTCGTTTGAGCATCTGAATGTAAAAATCGGACCTGGTTGTCACTCGTACTTACAAGCGCCAGCAGTGGCGGCATTGGAGAAGGCGATCAACCAACGCGGCAGGGTTCTAATAGTCAATTCTGCTTATAGAACCATTGCCCAACAAGCCGTACTATTTGCCCATTTCCAAAATCGCCATTGTGGGATTAAAGCAGCAGCTAGACCCGGTGCAAGCAATCATAATACTGCTTTGTCACTAGATGTAGAGGATGCCGACAGATGGCGACCCTACCTAGAGCGTTTCGGTTGGGATTGGATCGGCTCATTCGACCCGATGCACTTCGATTATGAGGGCGGCGGTTGCAAAGATTTAAAATGGTTGAGTATCAAAGCATTTCAACAATTATGGAACTTAAACCATCCCAACTTGGCAATAGCCGAGGACGGCGTTTGGGGATTGGCTACTTACAACGCCCTCTGCCAAACACCCAGTGAAGGATTTAAGCACGTACCTGATCAAAGCAAGAAAGTAGCAGTACCAACTATTTCAAAGCCAGTAGTTACTCTTACCTCCCTGCGGCAAGGAATAAAAAGCGAGAGTGTGTTGGTGTTACAACGGGCTTTGATACGAAACGGCGCTACAATTGCCGATGATGGATTTTTCGGCACAAACACAACTGCCGCAGTTAAAGCTTTTCAAATCCAGCATGGACTCGTAGCCGATGGGGTAGCCGGGGCGCTGACTAAGAAAGCGTTGGGTTTGAGTTAGCGCTCAATCCGGCTGAGGATAGACGCAGAACTCGAATACCCCTGTTATTTGATAATGCTGAGGATGGGTAGACTCTACAGCCAGTATAAAACTACCTTGAATCTGCCTGAACAAAGGAGCGTAGGTGACTGTAAACCTATGCAGACCGCTCGTTTTACAGCTAAAAGTGTAAGTTTGTTTACGCTGACAACACTTAAACCCTAGCTTGCGGTACTCCTTACGCAGCAGCTTGGAAACTTCAGCATCGGCATCAAAGGAGAATTTCATAGCAGTTAATACTCCTTGTTTACTCAGCGGCGCTCAATTCCTCGAAAGGTATACCTAACACTTTCCACCAAGGCAACACTTGACGGTTGGGAAATTCAACTCCTTCAGCAACTGCACCATCAGACATAATTACACCCGTCGGCTTCCCTAGTTTTCTCAACTTGATACACTGATCTCTAGTTGGCTTGGGTAACTCTCTATATTCACCGTGCTTCAGGCTCTCTGGTAGCTTTCTCCCTTCCCTCAAGGCGTTAACGATAAAGCCTATGCCCGGTTTCTTCTGCCATGAGCGGCACTCAGTCTCTAAGTAATCCAGCACACCAACAAGATTTTCTGGATGCCTTTTTACAGCGCTATTCAAGCCCAAATTCGTCTCTAGACTCGAAACACTCAATCCAGTAACTACTGACAACCTTCTGAGGCTAACAGTGTCCAATTGGGGCGCTCGCTCCTCAGTTTCGTACTTAGGCGGATTAGGCTTCGGTTTCGGGGGCGTCACGGCGGCGGAAGGATTGTCTAATAGTTTCCCTATAACGCTAGTCAAAGACTCCATCATGGCTTTAAACGTAGCCAAGGATGCTCTATTACTCTTTATCCCCAAAAAATATTTTAAAATCCCCCTACTTTCTTCTTGGGGGTTAGGGGGGGATTTAATACTTGCTGTTTTCTCTGGAGTAGTCTCTGTATTATGTGTGAATAGCCACATTTGCATCTGCTGGTTTTCAACTCTTGCAAGTGCGGTATAACACACATGGCTCACAGAGGGGATTTCAAGCATTTCGTAGTTGATGGAGTAGTGACCAGTGCGATCACGTTTGTGATCATTTGGCTGGATGAAGTTAAGCCATTTTTCCTCACGCAGCTTATACAAAACTTGCCTTAACTTCCATTTGCTCAACCAAGGTATTTGCTTCAGCCATTCATCGTAAGTGTTGTAAATCCATCGCACACCATCGATGATTCTTCCGCAATCTTTCGACAACCAATAGTGAATCTGCTGTAGAATAATGGCAGCTTCTGCGCTCCCTAGCTCCTCAGCTAAGGAACTTGACAGGACTAGGGTCCCGTCTGTTGATAGGAGGTGGTTACTCACAACACACCTCCTCTCCAACTACTTGAAGCAAGCCAAGTTCAACTAACTCCTCAATTGCCCTTTCAATCTCTGGACAAGGCACTATCGGGCTGATTTCTCGCAATTGCTCTATCGACTTTTCCCCGTACCAGCGGAGATGGCAGAAAATGCCCATACTTAGCAAGCTCAAGTCTTGAAGCTTGAGTAAATTAGTGGGGGACATTAGCCCCGGTTCAAAAGGTAGCGCTGCGTACAAAGTCATGCTGCACCTCCTTGTCCCTGCTGTCTGGCTAACGCACAAGCGCAAAGTTTGCACGTTGGCGCTTCTCCCACTAGGTGCATCCAAGCTTTAGGGTGTGCGCTCTCACCAAAGCCACGCCCCTGCAACTTGCAGAGTGGCTTACCGTCGACACCGGGCGCATGACTTTTGTATGATGTGCGCCTGCCGTATTGTGATTCATGTATTGCTCTAATTAAATTCATGGCAGCACCTCCACCGCTTCGAGTTCCTCTAAGTAAAAGCAGGGGCAAGCGCGGTCGATCACACAGTAGGCAATGCCGTGTTTGCTGATTAGGCGGATTTGCCCGATTTGGTTGTTGTACTGAAGCCGATTGACTCTAATTGAATTGACTTTTACCCAATCGCCAACTTCTAAAATCTTGTTAGAATCTTTATGAATGGCTGAAACCGAGGGGGGGGGGGGCGTTTGGGGGGTTGAGGTAGGAGTCGAGACGGTCGATGCGGGGGCTGAAACTGTCGAAACAGGGGCTGGTATGCATCCGGGGGGACGCTTTGACGTTCGTTTTTTTGGTACAGTCATTTTGGTTTATTTTTGTCACTCCAGCGGTGAACCTCGCCGTTGGTCGGTAAGGCGAACCGCTGAGTGTTTTTCTTTTAGGAGGGATCGCACCTCCCTTCAAATATTTATTAGTAACAGAAAATGTGGCAAGCTTGAATACCCTCGAAGCTAATATCTGTAAAGCTTCAGGGTTATTACGTAAGTTTCGTAGAGGCATCGGTTGAACCCAAGTTTAATTCAGTGTTTCTACGGTGTTTTTTTCCCCTAGTTGGCGCTAGGGGAATTTTGTTAGTGCTGTTTTTGATGTCAGCGGTTATGCTTGCAACAGCAAAACTGTTGTATTAGGCTGAGGTGCGGTATCTCAGCCGTTTTGTTTTATTGCTGCTTGTTCAGTTCCTTAATTAGTTGATCTGCTGCTTCTACCGCTTTAGCTGCTTGAATCTCGTAATCTTCAGATTTAGTTGTTCCCGTGACCGTCTTTGGAGCCGTTTGTAGGTGGTAGCTCGGTCGCTCTGGATGCCTTATATTTATTACTATAAGCTCTAGTATACCAGATAGTCAAGCGATTTTAGATAATTATTCCTTATTGGGATGCCTGGTATACTAGAAAAAAAGAACTGTTACCGCTATGTCTAAGATTGAGAAGTTTAAGCCGATCGGTGAGAAAGCGCTGGCGAGAAAGCCTTTATTTGTTAAAGTGCCTCAAGAAATTTTGGACGCTGTAGAAACTCTACCCTCTGGCGAACGTAGTACGTGGCTACGGCAAGTGGTTAGTGATGCCGTAGAGCGAGAACTGATTAATAAAGAAAGCTGATGTTGCAATTTCCCTAAAGTCTGGTATACTAGACATAGTTAGGGAATTCAGCCATGGTTAAACCAAAGTAGGAGAAAATGTGGAACTGAAACAAGAATTTGATATCACCAAAATAAGCGATAAAGAACTAAAGCAATATATCGCTGAATTGGAGGAAATAATTGTAGATCCTGCTGGCGGATCTAATACTGCTAGAGACTTAGCATCTGCTGAGAGAGAATTGAAGAGGAGAAATCCCTAAAAGGGTTTGGTAAAAGCAGTTAAATAACACAAGTGCAGACTTATTTGTTTCAGTCCCTAATAAGGTTTGACTGCTTTTGCTAAAGGTAATATAGCACAAATAACCGAGTGAGGATAGGGGATGAGTGAAAAGAATTTAACTACTAAAAAATTTATAAATGAAAATGAATTGATACTCATTGGTTATAGCGATACAGCCAAGAGAGCAAACCTAATTCGATTACTTGAGTATTGGTTAGATAGCCAAGACGATGGTGAATTTGAGCGACTTTACCCTTACGTTGCCGAGCATTTTGAACTAGTTGTATTCGAGGCAGCACCCTTAGAACCTGGGATTTTCAGAGAAGACATTGCGCGCTTTGCAAACCTTCCTCATGCTAAAGGTTGGTTTCAAGGAGAGGAATTCACACTAGCGATTGGAGGATAGGGATGAGTGAAGATGAACCCAAAACCTTTCTGAGACTAACTAAAACTGAAAGGAGAATGCGTATTGCCTATCTATTTAAAAAGGGTCGGTCAATGCGAGATTTAGCTGTAGAATTTAAGCTTTCTCTTTCTGAGATAGAGAATTATGTTAGAAGCTACATGGGAAGTGATGAGCGGTTTGAGGATGTAGAGGATGTAGAGGATGAGTGCAATTTGACAAAGCTATTTCTCAATCTCAGGGTTCAATCTTTGCTGATTCAATACATTTCTCATAGGGACGGTATAGAGCCAGCAGAAGTTGTGGAAGTTTTTACTAATAAAGCTCAGGATGTTTTCGATCTATCTAGCTCTGAAATCAACAATCACGTTGCGGATGTGGAGCAAGCATTAGAAGAGTGCATCAAGACTGAGTGTAGAGGGATGGTCAAGATTGATTTGAATTGAGGTGAATCAATTGTGCTTGCCTTATTCGCTTGTAGGGAATTTCTAACTCTTGCCCGTTAACTGTGATTTTCATCCTCAATCCACCTCTTAAACTTCTTTAAAAAATCCCAGCCCCGACTATTCATAGAAAAGCTAGTCCTTTGAGCGTTGTTCTCGCCGTAGTGTAGCCGCTCTTCCTCAATGAATCGGTCTAGGGCAGCAAGAATATAGTTTTTCCCCTCATCTCGATCGTGGGCATACTCCAATATTTCATTCTCTAACACTGCTGGTACTCTTATTAGAACAGTGGGCAGGTTTTTCCATGCGGACTTTCTACCCCATCGCTCAGCGTTAGGATGATAACCACCTCTAGGCATATTGCTATTATACAAAAGCTGTAACTACGGTATAATAGTAACATGGATTTTGTACAATGCATACTCCAATATTTCATTCTCTAACACTGCTGGTACTCTTATTAGAACAGTGGGCAGGTTTTTCCATGCGGACTTTCTACCCCATCGCTCAGCGTTAGGATGATAACCACCTCTAGGCATATTGCTATTATACAAAAGCTGTAACTACGGTATAATAGTAACATGGATTTTGTACAAT
>JARWLU011092823.1:0-37904 GCA_032468075.1 Amazona amazonica
ACCCAACAACAAGCCATCGGCATCATTGGCGACAATTTGGGAAAGACCGTTACAGTTTCCAGCATAAGCCCAGAAGAAGGCGTGGCACAATTCTTGGGTGCGGGAATCCCTAAACCTCTGGCCGATTATATGGTTAAGAAGCTTGGTGTATCCGAAGAGGACACCACCGAGCGAGCACAATACGAAACTGGCATTGCAAATGTAGAGCTGTATACTGGCTCTCCGTCTATGGGATTTTCCGAGTGGGTGAATGAAAACAAGCCCCTATTCATGGCATGATGTAATGCGTGGAAAGATCATTTAAAGCTCTATCTTATTCGAATATCAAAGTTTTTGTCAATATCAGCAGCTATTCTACATATTTTTCGGGTTTTTATATTAGCTCAAAGAAAAAAGAGCGCTATAAAGTTTATTATATTTATTATACCGAGTTCGTTCTTTATATATAATTCTAGAGGGTATATAAATATAGAATAGTGCGCAATCTTGTGTTTCAAAACAAGATAACCGTATAGAGCCGAGCGAGCCTAGAGAGCTATCGCGAGAATATCTAAGGTATAGCTAATTAGTTAATCTATAGTTTTTTGAGCTTTTTTCTTATAAGATCTAAGGCTTATATTTTAGACCTAGATACTAATATATAAAAGCTTATATCTCAAAATAATACAAACTTATATCTAGAGATATAAATAGATAAAAAAATAGAGTAAATTAATTAGTACTATATAAATAAAAACTAATTCTTAAGAAATTAGATAAAATAATAAAAAGCTAAAGATTAATATATATTATAATACTATTATATAGTAAGACTCGATTTAGCTTAATTTTTGGATAATAAAATATAATTTATTTTCTTTTTTCTAAAATATTATATTTAGAGTATTTATAGTTAATTATAAGATAATTTTTAATATTTAGAATCTATAAATAAATTAAAAATATATAATAATATCTATAATAGATCTTATAGAAGATAAACTAATATAGATTACTAACTATATAATAATCTAGTATATAAATAATCTAGTATATAATCTAACTATAGCTTTTACTAAAATAGAATATTTTTTTTAGTAATTAATTTTTATAATCTAATATATCTATTTAGTATTTCTATATTACTATTCTAATATTATTCTTTTTTTATCTTTTTTTAAAAAAGATTCTAGTATTAGATTAATAATAAAAACTAAATAAAATATTTTATTCTATTACTAATAGCTAGTAAATTATATATAATTCTATTCTAGATAAAAGTTTTTAATCTAAAAAGATTTTAATAACTAAAATTTATAAAGAAGCTAATTTAGATAATAATATTTTTAGAGATATTTTTTAAATTTATATTTTTAAATTTCTAAAAAGAAAAATTATTAATCTAAACTAAATTATTTTAAAAAATTTTTTAGAAATTTAATAGTAAATATAATTAGTTTTTTAGAAAAAACTATTAAAAAATTTATAAAATTATATTAATTAAAATTAAAACTATTAAATAGCTAACTAAAATTTTAAAATTAAAATATATTTATATTAGTAGTAAATTAAAAAAATATAGAAAATAAATAAAGTAAAATCTATAAATAAGAAATATATTTATTATATAATCTAAATAAAATTAGATATTTTAATTTTCTAAAAAATTAGAAATTCTTTATAGCTAAAAATCTAATAAAATAGAAACTATTTAAAAATTAAATAAAAATATATAAATTTAGTAAATTATTAAATATTTTATTTTTTATTATAATATTAAACTAAATTAACTATCTTAAAAAATATTTTAGAAAGTTAAATTTCTATTTAATAGAATATTAAAAAATAAAATATTAAAAATAAAATTATTAACTAAATTAGTAATTTATTTTTATTTAAAAAAGATTTTTTAAAATATTTTAATATTATTTTTAATAAAATAGAGTTTATTTTTAAAAAAAAAAAATATTATTATAAAAATTCTAATCTATAATAAAATAATAAATTAGCTAAAAATATTAATAAATTTTTATATCTAATAGAAAAAAAATAATACTAAAAAAATATAATTTAGAAATATTAAAAAATTTATATACTCTATATTTAGAATAATAAAAATTCTAAATATTATAAAAAAAAGATTTTTTATAAATATATATTTATTATTTTTTATAATTTATATATTTCTATCTCTATAGAATTATAATCTATTTAGATTTTAATAAATAATAAAACTATTACTAATTTTATAAACTAAAAATAGATAAAATTTTTTAAAAAAATATAAAAAAAACTATAATAAAATATAAAGATAATTAATAAAAAAAAACTAAATATATTTTATAAAATACTTAATATATTAAATTTTAATCTAATTTTAAAAATATATTAGTTAAGATTAATAAATCTAAATATAAAATAAATTATAAATAAATAGTTTTTTATATAAAAAAACTTTTAAAAATTAAAAATATCTCTCTAAAGAGATTAAAAAAAATCTTAAAATAAAATATATTATTATAGTTTTTTTAGTATATATTTAATATAAATAAAATTAATATTCTAATAAATTATACTAAATATAACTATATTATTAATTTTAAAAATAATAAAAAATCTCTAAGCTATTTAATATATTTTTATTAACTTTTTAATACTATAGCTTATATAGTAGATAATTCTATTATATCTATAGTTTTTATAGTTAAGATATATTATAGAGATAATTAAAATAATATAGTTATAGATATAGTTTATATTTTAATATAGTTCTTTAGATTTAAATAGTTTTAAACTAAGATTTTATATAAAATTTTATACTTAATCTTTTTTATTTATTTTTAAATTATAGTTAAAATTTAATAAATATATATATATATATATATTTTAATTATTTATATACTATTTTCTATTTTTTAATATTATATAATATATTAGTAAAATTCTATATATTATATTTAGTAAACTAATTTATCTATCTAATTTTATAATAATAAATTCTTTAATACTACTATTTATTTTTTATTTTCTTAATTTTTTATTCTAAATTCTTTTTAAAATTAGATATTAATAAAAAGATATTCTATATATTTTAGTTATAGAGTAAATAAACTAAAAATATATTATATAGATAACTATATTTTTTAGATAAAATAAAATAATAGATCTATTTTTTAATTTATCCTATATTTAAAATAGTCTAATAAATCTTAAATATAGTTTTTTTTAATATTCTTAAATAATATATTTTTATAGATAAACTAACTATATTTTTAATATTAAATATTTTTAATTATTTTAATTATTTTAATTACTATTATATATATTATTTATAGTATTATTATTTAAATAATAGTTTTAAATATATCTACTAGATAATCTATATTATAGTTATTCTATTAGAAATTTAGTTTATATCTATAAAATATTTGAAATATAATATTTTTTAATAATTTATTCTATATATAATTTATTATAAATTAAATAATTTTAAGTAATTTTAACTAATTTATTTATTTAATATTAGTAAAATAGTAAAAATATTTTTTAAAAACTTAATTTATAAATTCTATTTATCTATTAGTCTATATATAAAATATAGTTAAAAATTAAAATTTTATCTATAAATAGTAGTATAGATTTAACTAAAATTAAAATATAGAAATTTAATTTTTATTAGATATAATTTCTCTAAAATTATTATATTTTAATAAAACTTTCTATAATAAAAATACTAATAACTAAGATAAAAAATATATATTTAGTTAATTAATATACTATAATAAAAATAATATTAATAAAATATCTTTTATTTTAAATAGATAGTAAATCTATAATAAAATCTATAGTTGATTTTTAGAAAAAGATTTAGAATATTAATAATAATTATAATTTATTATAGAATTAATATTAAAAATTTTTTATTTTTTAGTATATTTAATATTTTTTAATATATTTTATAATATTAACTAATAAATATTTCTAATATTTCTTTTTTAAGAATTTTTTAGTTTTTATTTTACTAAAATATTCTATTAAAAATTTATTATAATATATTCTATTAAAAATTTATTATAATATATTCTAATAAATTTTTAATAGAGTATTTCTATTATAAATATATAAACTTTTTATTTATATTAGATAAAATCTAATAAATTCTTTAACTATTTTTAAATATTATCTTAATTAATATTTTTTTTAGATATTTCTTTTTTATTATTATAGTAAAAATAATTATAGATAAATTACTAATAAAAATTATAAAATCTAAAAAATATTTAAATTTTATAATAAATCTTAGATTATTTCTATATTTTTATAGCTATAATTTAATTTTAATCTATAAAATTTTCTAATATTAAAAATAATAGATATTAATTTTTAACTAAATTATTATTAAGTTTTTTATAATTAATATATAGTTATAAAATTCTATTTTTTTTAAATTAAAAATATAAAAACTTTAGCTAAATTTTAAAGAATTTTATATAACTATTTTTTAAATTTTTCTTAAAATATTTTTATAAAACCCTAAACTTTTTTTAAAAATATAGGAAAATAGATCTATATAGAGATAATTTATTATCTATTAATTTAATTTTATAACTTATATTTTTTCTAAATAATATAATTTTTAAAATTAGATCTAAATTATTATTAATATTAGTATAATTCTTTTTTAGTAGTTAGATATTTTTATCTAGAATTTTTATAACTCTAAATATTATTATATAATTTTTATATTTATTTTTAATTTTATATAAATTTATCTATTTAAGATTTTTTTATCTATATTAAATTACTAATAAATTCTCTATAATATAAATATAACTTAAAAATCTATAATTATAATATTAGATAATAAGAATAGAGAGCTTTTTTTTAATAATTTTAATTAATAATAATATAATAATATATTATAATTTTTTATACTCTATATATAAAACTTTTTTTATATATAATTATTTTAATCTATTAAGAATTATATTTTTTAGTAAAAATATAGCTATTGAGATTAATATCTATATATATCTTTATACTATTAATAATAACTAGAATATATAATTAAATAAGAGTCTCTATAATTAGCTATAAATTAGTATATATAAATACTATTCTAACTTTTTTTTTTCTAAATTATTAGATAATTTATAAATAGTAGTTTTTTAAATATTTATATAATTATTTATCTTCTAAAAATAATTAAAAATCTAATAGTTAGTAGATTTATAAATATTATATTTTCTATATAATAATTTTTATAATAATTTCTTAGTTAGATTATTATTAATTTATATATAAATTAATTTAGAATTAGAGTTTTATTTTAGAAAAAATTAATTTTTTTTTAAATATTATTTTTTTATTTTTTTTATTTAGAAATTCTTTTTTAGTTATTAAAATTCTAATATTATACTATATTCTTTAGACTATTAATATTATTATAATTTTATTTTTTATATTTAGTAAAATATCTCTATTTCTAATTTATAGCTATAATCTATTTATTTTTTATATAAAAAAATATCTATAAACTATTTTTAATTTTACTAATTAAAAATTTAGATAATATTATTTAAAAATATATAGCTAATTTATATTTAAATATTAAATTAAATTATATTTTATATTTCTTTAAATAATTTTTAAATTTTTTAAAAAAGTTTTTCTATTATATTTTAACTTTTTATATTCTAAATAGATTTTTTTTATAATTCTTTTTATTAAAAATTAGAATAATAGTCTATTTTAGAAAAAAATCTTAATTATAAAATTATAAATTATAAAAATTCTATAATTAAAAATTAATTTATCTTAATTTATAATAGTAATTAAAAAACTAAATATTTTAATTATTTTATATTAATTATTATCTATATAATATTTATAATTTAATAGAAATAGTATTTTAAATTTTCTAATCTATATTTTTTATTTAATATATATAAATTTTTTAATAAAAAATTAAATTTATAGTCTATTTTTAGATTTTTTTTTATTCTAGTAGTTTAATAAAGCTTTTTTTTAATTAGAATTTAGTAATAAAAATTTATATATCTTTAAGAAATTTTATTAATTTTTAATTAAATTTTATTAGTATTATAATATTTTCTAAATTAATCTATTATACTCTATATAATTAGTAATATAGTCTAGCTTATTTTTTTAATAGAGTTTATTCTCTAGATTTATATTTTTAATATTATTATAATTTAAAAAAAATTATTTTTTAAATATTTTTCTAAACTTAAACTAAAGAAGCTTTAATATTTATTTATTTATAAATACTATATTAAAAAATAATTTTTAGATAACTAAAAAAAATTAGAATTATAATAGAAAAAAAAAGTAAATTTATATAATTAGTTAAATATAAAAATAGTTTATTATTAAAATAGATAAAAGCTAATTTAGACTAAAACTAATTTAAAAAAATCTTTATTATAAATCTAAAAATACTAACTTTTTATTTATAATTTAAATTTTTTCTATATCTTATATAATTTATAGTTAAATTATAGTTATTATTCTAAGATATTTTCTTAGAAATTTTATCTCTATTAGAGAGCTATTTCTAATAGTTTTATTCTAAAAAAAATTGTTTTATTATTAATTTATAGGAAAAAAGTCTTTTTAATACTTTCTAATAAATTATAATAGAGTAGTCTTTAACTAATTATTGAACTAGAAGTACAGAATATTCTATAATAATAGTATTTCTAAATCTATCTATTTTTAGTAATTTATTATTATTATTATATAAAAATAAAATAAATTAGCTTACTAATTAACTAAATTCTACTATTTAATAATATTACTAAATATCTATATTTAATCTAAAAAAATATTTCTTTATATAGTTTATTAATCTATAAATTAAATCTATAGCTAAACTCTAATTTATTCTATCTTAATTTCTAGTAATAACTATATAATATAGATAATATAAAACTTAGAGTAATATCTAAATTTTTTTAGATATAAATTTTATATCTTAATAGTATTAGATAAAAATAATATAGAAAAATAGTATTAGCTTATAAATATTTAGAAATCTAATAAAATTTATATAGAGAAAATAATTATTATTCTATAAATAATATATAATATTTTAATATTCTATTTAATAACTAAAGCTATTTAGTAGTCTAATATTTTTTTATTTAAATAAATCTAATATATAAAATAATATTTTATTATAGATATTTTTAAAACTACTATAAAAATCAAAACTAATAATAATTTATATATAAAAAATAAAAAAAAATTATAATTAGTTTAAAATTAGATTAATAGCTATCATATATATTATTATAATTATTTAAAGAATTATAGCTAAATAGAAAAAATTAGAATAGATACTAAAAGAGAATTTAATATAGTATAAAAATAGATATAAAAATAGAATTAGTATAGTATTAGTAATAATAATACTAAAAATATTAGAGTATTAGTTTTACTAAATAGATATAAAAAATAGTTTTACTAAATAGATATAAAAAAATATTAATAATATCTATAGATAAATTAGGAGATTTTAAAATAGCTCTTAAAATTATAGAAATAGTAGAATTTACTAATATAAATAGTTATTTTTAGTAATAGCTAAATATTTTTCTAAATACTAATTTAATTATATATACTATTAGAATAAATTTATTTTTAAGAATATTTTAAATTATTTAGATAATTTAAAAAGATTATAATAAAATTTTACTAGATTCTAATCTATAAAAATATATCTAATTATAAAGTAGTAGACTAAATAGCTAAGAAAAATTCTAATACTTTTAATATCTAACTAAACTAGTATTATTTTAGAATAATATATAAATAATATATTTAAATATAGATAAAAAAAATAAAATTAATAAGATTACTAATTAAATAGCTAGATAAAACCTTTTAAGAATACTAAAAAAACTAATAAAAAATATATTATTAGTTATAATTTAAATTAAATATATATAGAAATTATTATATTACTTTTTTATCTCTATAATATTAATAGAGTATTATTTTTTTAGTATAGCTATATATAAAAAAAATAAAGATTTATAGATTAGAGATTAAAGAAAATAATATAATATTTAGAAAAATTATATTTAGTAATTTAGAGCTCTAATAATTTAGATTAGTTACTAAGATCTAGTATAATAGTAAATTTAGTAATTTAATACTTTAATAATATAGAAAAATCTACTAGAAAATCTATAAAATAGTAAATATATAGATATATAAAAAATAATTATAATTAGAATATATAATAAAAATATTAAAAAAGTATATTTAGTAGATAATAGTATAGATATAGATAGTAAAAAGAAAATTAGAAATAATATAGAGCTATAGAGCTAGTGATATAGTAATAATTATTATTTATTTTATTTATATTTAAAATAGAGATTATTTTTATTTTAGCTACTCTAATAAATATTTTTTTTTATATTATATTAATTTCCTTTTTTAATAGATAAACTATTATTTTAGGTATTATAAACTCTAAAAGGTTAGTATCTTTATATAATAGTTTTTAGATAGTAAGCTAGATAAGAGTAAAATAACTAATATATTAATTCATTAAATAATAATATTTTCATAGTATTTTTTAAATAGAAATAAATAATTTAATATATAATATACTATTAAATATAATACTCTAATTTATTATTATATTTATAACTATAAAATTATTAGTTTTAATAATAATAAATCTAGTTTATTATATCTAAAATATCTTATAATTATAATTTTTTAAAAATTTTATATAGAGATATACTAATATTTTTATTTTATATTTTTAAAAAAATTTTATAAATTTATTTTTATAAATTTATTTTTATAAATTTATTTTTAATTTAGTTTTAGTAATATTTAGTACTAGATAAATTACTAGTTAAATTTAATAGAAAAATAATATAGTCTCTAAGATATTTTAGAAAAATACTATCTAAAAATATATTATTAGTTTATTATAATTTTAGTTTAGAAAAATTATAGAGATTAATAAAAATATTAATACTATTTTGTTTAAATATTTATTTATTTTAGTAATTATACTAGTAATTTTATTTATAGTCTAATATAACTAATAAATAGTATTAAAAATAAAAATTTTTTATTATTAATATTAATAATAATAAATTTATAGATATTATAAATAAATCTAATAATATTATAATTAAAAAAATAATTATATTTAAAACTATTAATAGATTATAGAATCTATTAGTATATACTAGTAAATATATCTATATTATTAAATTTAAAATAGTCTAATAGTAAAATTTAGAAAAACTTTAATAATATAGATTTTAATATTTTAGTTTCTTTCTCTATAGAGAATAGAACTAGAGTACTAATACTAATACTATAGACTATTATAGTATATAAATACTATACTAAAATAAAGCTTATAAGCTAGTAAATCTAATAAATATATCTAGAAACTTATAGAATCTATAGTTAAGAAGATAGAGTAGTATATTAATTTTACTAAGAGATAGTTATTCTTTTAAAAGAAATAATTATAAGCTATTATTTTAATTTAGTTTTTAATAATAACTATTAAGATAAGAATAATATATTAATATTTAATTTAAAATATATTAAAAACTAAAATAGCTTAAAATATAGTATTATATAAATAACTAAAACTTTAACTAATATTAAAAAAATAAAACTATATATAATATTATTAAGAATTTTTTTTAATAAGTTTAAAAAAATTTTTTACTAATAGTTTATAAGCTATTTTAAGCTATTTTCTAGATACTATATATTAATTAGAAAAAATATTAATAGATTTAGATAAAATATAAAATATAGTATAATATAGATAAATAATATAATTATAGTTTAAATTATTTTTTTATTTCAGTATTTTTTCTCTAAAAATATATATAATATTATAATATTTAATAATATTTTTTTTTTATAAAAAATAGAGTAGCTTAAATTATCTTAGTTACTTTTAGTTATTTTATTATAATAATATATTTTTTTCTATAATATTTTTTTAATAACTAATAGTAAAAAGTAAATTATAATAAAAGAAAATTACTAAAAAGTTAATATATAAATAAAATAAATCAAAATAGAGAATTAATAGATTAATCTCTCTCTTCTACTAGATTAACTCTCTTAATCTAAGATATTCTATTCTAGCTAATATTATTAGGCTAGATTTCCTATTCTAGCCTAGTCTATCTATTCTATATCTATACTATCTATATTATATTATTAGAGAAATTAATTATATTTTATAAAAATAAATCAATTTTATATATATTAGTTATTTTTTTATTAATAAAAATAGTATATAGTACTAGTAGAAGATATAAATTCTTTTTTACTATATATATATATATATATAGATTATAATAATATAATCTATTAAAAAATATTTAAAATATTTTATTATTTTCAGACTATTTTAATATATAGTAGAAAAATTAAAAATATAATTATCTAAATTTAGCTTATATTAAAATATCTATTTACTATTATTCAAAAAATCTATAGATAATATTTATATACAAATTATATTTAATAATATATATATAAATCTTTTTATAGATTATATAATCTAAAAATTAATAATAAAATAACTTAATATTTAAAACTAAAACTATAATTTAACTAGATTTTAATATTAATAGATTTTATATTTATAAATAATAGAATAAATTAATATTTTAGAAAACTTATAATTATTATAATATAGATTTTCAACTATTTAAAATTATAATATATTAGAGTTATCTATTATAAAAAATAAATAATAAAATATAATCTAAAATCTATAGCTATAAATATACTATATATTAGTTTTATATTTATATAATAACTCTAAAATAGTAGCTATATAATTTCTACTCTAATTATAATTAAGAACTATTTTTTTAGTATTCTATATTTAGTTTTTTTAAGACTAATTTTCTAAAACTATATAACTAATAGATTATATAAAAGTATTACTAATCTTAATAGCTAAATAAAAATACTATTAGAGAAATAGTAGAAATATAGATAGTATAGATAGTATAGATAGTATAGATAGTATAGATAGTATAGATAGTATAGATAGTATAGATAGTATAGATAATATAGATATAGAATAAATAGACTAGGCTAGAATAGAAAATCTAGCCTAAAAATATTAGCTAGAGTAGAATATTTTAGATAGAGAGATCGATCTATTAATCCTCTTAAAATAATTTAGATTTAATAAAAAATTTTACTAAATATTAATAACTATAATATTTAATTTCTATTTTTTTTATAATAAAGAAAAATCTTAATAAATATCTATTTATAGTTTTATAATGATATAAGTTAGTATATTATATCTTATATACTATTTTAGATTTTTTAAATATTTAATAGAGCTCTATAATTAATTTTAAAATTTCTAATTTTAACTACTCTCTAATAGTATTATAGTTTATAAAATACTAATTATAAAAATTTTATTTTTAGAGTATAAATTTATATAATATAGTATTTAGTCTATTTAATTAATAAATATTAGCTATAGAGTATATTAGCTTAATCTAAAAAGTAATTTAAATTTTTTAATCTATTTAAGAGTTAGATTAGATTAGATAAGATATAAGAGATTTAATTAAATAAATATAGAAGAAATTAATTAGTACTATATAGATAAAGACTAATTCTTAGAGAATTAGAAAAAATTATAAAGAACTAGCTAGGGTTTTAATACTATAGAGATATTGTATAGTAATATTCTATTTAGCTTAGTTTTTTCTCTATTATAGAAAACTTAGCTATTTTAGCAGAACTTTAGTTCTAGCTAAGTTTTAATATTATTAATATATTTAGAATCTATTAAAATACTTTTTTTTTATAATTATAAAATACTTATTAGATATAAGCTCTTTTTTTATTTTCTCTCTTTCTCTTATAGATTATATAACTAGACTGAGTAGATATTTATAAACTAAAGATTCTAGTTATAAAAATAGATCTAAAAATTTATATTAGATAACTACTATCTACTAATTAGATCTATATCTTAGCTCTATATTTAGACTAGCTAATTATATTCTATATATCTATTAAATATAAGATTAGTATATATATATACTAGCTAGAGATCTTAGAGAATACTATAGATCCTATATAGATATTATAGAAGATAAGCTAACTAGAATCTTGATTACTAACTATATAGTAATCTAATATATAACTCTACTCTCTATTACTATAATTTTTACTAAGATAGAATTATTTTTTTAGTAATTAATCTCTATATACTAATAAATCTATTTAGTAATCTAAATTACTAGTCTAATATTATTTATTTTAAATATTTTTATTAAAAAGAATTAGTATTTTAATTATAAAAATTCTAATATTAGACTAATAATTAGAAGAAAAAAATATTTAATTCTCTTCTTTATAAAGATTTTTAATTTAAGAAGAATCTAATAAAAAATTGTTTAGGAAAGATCAAAACTATATTAGCTAAAATAAAGATTATTAAATAGATTATTTAAAATTCTAAAAGTAAATTATATTTAAAAGTAGATAAAAAGATAAAAAAAAATTACTAAAATAAAATTTACTAATCTAAAAAATATTTATTATATAATTTAGATAAAATAAAATAATATAATTTCTATAACTAATTTAATAAAGAAAATCTAATTTCTTAAAAAATTATAAATTTTTAATAACTAAAAATTTAATAAAAATATAATAATATATCTATTCTAAATCTTTTATTACTAAAATATCTGAATATAATAAATTATTAAATAATTTAATTATATTATAATACTAAATTAGATTAATTTTTTATATAAATAATCTAGAAAATTTAATTTCTATTTAATAAAATATTAAAATTAGATTATTAGCTAAATTAATAATTTATATATCTGAATTCTAAAAAAAAAATAGATTAAGATATAAAACTAAAATATTTTTATTTTATTAATTTTTAGAAAATAAATATAAGTTAGAAAATTAAAATAAAAAAAATATAAGAACTATTCTAACTATTATAAATTATTTTAAAAATTATTCTTAAAATTAGAAAATATAATATTATTAAAATTTTAATCTAGAGTAGAATTATATATAATCTAAAAATAATAATAAATTTTTATATTTTATAAAGAAGTATAATAATAAAATAATATTAAATTAAAAAAATTATATATTATATATTAAGTTATATTAAATTTAATATTAATTTTATTTTATAATAATAACTATA
This sequence comes from Amazona amazonica, assembly GCA_032468075.1. Classification (NCBI taxonomy): domain Eukaryota; kingdom Metazoa; phylum Chordata; class Aves; order Psittaciformes; family Psittacidae; genus Amazona; species Amazona amazonica. The sequence continues at coordinate 13,229 of JARWLU011092823.1, forward strand.
TTTATAATTCTTTTTTCTATTTAATTATAATAACTTTTTTAATTTTAATTCGATTTTTTATTAACTATAAAAATAATATATCTATTTTATTTTTTTTGTCTATAAATAATAATCTAGAGCTATTATTTATTATTTATAATTATATCTAAAAAATCTTTATATTTAAATATTCTATTTAGCTATCTATATCTATTTATTATTATAAAGATTATATTTTATAAATCTATTTTTATAATTTTAGATTAAGTAAATAATTAATCTCTAGTATTATCTTATTAAAATAGTATTATAAAACTAAAGATTTAGAAAAAAAGATATTAGTCTAAAGAAACTATAAACTAATATTTAATAAAATAACTAATACTAAAATATTTTTCTATTAAATTTACTATCTAAATAATACTACTATTTTTTATTCTATCTATTAGTAACCGGCCCTGTAAAAAATAAAAAAAATTTTAGGACCCTTCTACGAAGGGTCCGATACCTAAACGTTTAGGATACCTATCTCTTTTTTTTTTTTCTACTTTTATCTACTGACTTTAATATATTAATTCTCTACTTAAATAGCGAATAATACTAGGTAAATTAAATAGTAGATTAATCTAGTACTAGACTATCTTAAGAGTTAATCTAAGCCTAATATCGCGAAAGTTATATATTAATTTAATATTCTCTATTAGCGGCTACAGAATCGTTATAAAGACTATAAATTACTATTTAACCACAATTCTAATAGTCAGAAGCGTAATAAGATCTAAGAGAAAGCTTTATATAGTTAGATTAACTATAATAATAAAGAAATATCTATTAAACGCGAATAGATTATAGTAGTAGCGATTTTAATTATCTAATTTATAGAAGAGATATCTAAGTAAGATATAGTCTTACTAAGCGATAAATAGCTCTCTTATTTCCTGAAAAGATATTCTAAATATAAGACTTATAGACAGAAAAATCTTAATATTAAATACTTTTATACTTATAATAAAGAAGTAATTAAGAAATAGTTTAGTTATCTTTAAAATATTATTAAATATAACGGTATCTAGTATTAAGATATCTATAATTTTAATAAGACTAGCTTCTAGATTAGAATCAGAAAAAATTAATAGATTATAAATAAAGAGCCTTATCATAAAATTATTTTAGAAAATCTTACTAATTATAAGTATATTACTATTATTAAGACTATATCTACTAACTATTTTACTATTCTATTACTTATTATAATCGCTATAAGATAGATTTAATATCGCTAGTTTAAAGATCTAAATAATAAAGAATATATTACTATAACTAATTCTAGTTATATTAATAATCTCTTTATTTTTAATAGATCTAGTATTTTAAATAATATACCTATAAATATTTTAAAGATAAATAGCGGCTTTTTATATAATAGCTTCGGTTTATATCTTATCTTTAAATTTATTAAATTTTATAAAGATTATTAGATTATTATATTCTTTTTACTAGCTTATTTAAGCTATCTTCTCTAGCTATTAAGTATTACTATATTTAATATCTATAAATACTATTATAGCTAAGAGATTAAAACTATAACTATAACTAGATATATAAAATTTACTAAGATTAAATTTTTTACTATAATTATATAAATTTATACTAGAATCTTTATACTAATAATAATTCGACTTAGACTTAGACTATCTAGTACCTAGTTTTTAGATCTAGCTATTATTTATAATAATCTAATATTTTATATAGCTCTAGATAATCTAAATTAGGAGTTTTAGTTTAATTAGAATATACTATTACTACTCGCCTCTATACTTAATATACCGACTAAAGCTAAGAAATTTAAGTAGCTTAAGTAATTTATTCTATTAAACTAGTATAATATTAAGCTAAAAGTATATATAGCTATCTAAAAGCTAGCGAAGAAAGATTAGTTATATATATACTAGCTTACTAAATCGCGTAATAAGATCGAAACTACTAAAGCTATAACTCTTATATATAATAAATATCGGTATATATTAAGAGCTAGTCTAAGATCTAAAGATATTATTTCTTCTATAAAATTAAAAAGAATTAAGCATAATAAGCAGACTAAATCTAATTAGTAGACTCTTAAAAAGATAAGACCGATATAGAAGAAGATAATAGTAGAGTTAAAACGTGTCTATAAAATATTACTTTTTCGGTATAGATACTAAAATTATACTATTATATTATTAATTAATAGTTATATAGTTTATATAACTTTTTAGGGCTTAACTAAATTAATTCGTTATATTATAGCTATTTTAAAAAAATTATCAAAAAAAGAATAGATAGGTGGCCTAAATATTTAGGTGTCAGACCCTCTGTAGGAGGGTCCTAAAAAATATTTTTTATTTTTTGTAGGGCTAGTTAGTATCTAAATATATATCTTTATTTCTATATAATTATAATTTAATAATTATTAGATAAAATTAAATTTAATACTTTTAATTTTAAAAAAGAGTTAGATAATATTAATTAAATATAATATTCGATATAACAAAATAGTAGTTTATTAAATAAAAGCTAAATATATATATAAAATATAGATAATAAAATAAAGACTATTTATTTAGTATTATTAGTCTACTATTATAGCTACTACTCTATATAACTAGATTCTATCTCTATATACTTTTTATTCTATTTCTAATAATAGCGATACTATAAGCGATCTAACTATCTATAGAGTTAAATACTCTATACTTATATAGATTCTTTACTTAAATAAACTATTCTATAACCGAATAAACTAAAATAGCTATAATACTATAAACTCTAAAGCTATTCGAATAGAATTTAAATATATAATAACTAAATTATTATACTATTATTAATATTAATCTAAATTATTTTACTCTACTTTATAGTTTAGAATATATAATTTTTTTTTAGTTTTATTCTAGTTATTTTTTTTAGTAATAGCTTTTTTTTTCTATTTTTAATTAAATATATTATTTTATATTTAGATAGTATTATATTAAAAAATAATAATATTTAAATTATTCTATATAATAATTAGAGCTCTATATTAGATAACTATACTCTAATAATAATAATTAAATAATTAATATAAAATCTTAAATTATTAGATTTTAAATTTATTTTGAAAAATATTAAAAATAGATTTAATTCTATCTATATTATATTTAAACTATATAAATATAAATAGTAATTTAAATTTTTATTAAAAATAAAATTAGTATTTTTTAATAAAAGATTTAGAAAAAAATATTATTATTATTTAGCTAGTTTAAATTATAATTTTTATCTATCTATTAAAAAAAACTAATCTAAAATAAATAATTTTTAAATAAAATAGGTCTTTTAATTATACTAATTTATATAAATAGTATATAGATTTAAATTTTTTTTATAGATACTATATATTTTTAAAAAAAAATTATATTTTATATCTAAACTAACTTAGCTATGAATTAGTTTAGATATTTTTTAAGACTATATAATAATAATATAATAATAGAGAGCTTTTACTAGTACTAAATATAGTCTTTCTATACTATTTAACTAATATAGTATTAATAAAAATCTAGATTTATATAAATTAAAATATAAAATTTTAGTTTAAATATAGTACTATTAAAATATAATAATTTATACTTAATTTAGAAAAGAGAGCTAAAAGAGTAGACTATTATAAAAAAGTATTTAGAATAAGACTAGAAAGTTCTAAGCTAGTAAATTATAAAAATACTAATTCTAAACTAAATTTATTTTTATAAAATTATATAAATCTAGTTATTATCTAATATTCTTACTATCTAAATAGCTTCTAATTTTATAGTATTATATTTAATTTAATTTATCTAGTTATAAAAATATATATATAAATAGAGAATTTATTTAAATAGAGAGTATCTAATACTAGCTAGTATTAGATATAGTATTACTATTATTTATATTTATTAATTTATTATTAACTATTTAGATTTTAAAAATTAGAAGTTAGTTAGTTTTAAATATTATATAATTTAAAATATTATATATATTAGATTATATTTTTTTAGTATTATTAGATTTTTTAAATAAATAAAAAGAAATTATAATTATAATAAATACTAAAATATTAGTTAGTATTAGTTAATTAAATTTAAAAGATTATTAGTTATATTAAATAAAATTAGCTTTTAAAAATTTTAAGACTTATTATATTTTAATTTATCTAATATTTAATTTATAATAAATAAAAAACTAATTTATCTATCTATATAGATATTCTATTTTTTAGAAAAAAAAGACTTTATTAAAAATATTAAATTTAAATTTAATATATAAATACCTAAAATTAATATACTATTAATAAAATTAGTATATTACTTTTAAATAAATTATTTAAATTTATTATAAATATAAATAGTAAATTAGAATTAATATTTATTTAAGTAATTATTTTATAATTATTTATATTAATATTCTATAATTATAAAAACTTAGTAGTATTTTTTAGTTTTAAAATATCTATATTTTCTATTAATTTTTTAATATACAACTATATCTATAAAGTAATTCTATATTTTATTTATAAAATTTTTATTTAAATCTTTTAATAAAACTAAACAAATCTTTATTATAAATAATCTAAGAGATAATATTTATTTATATATATTAGTATTTTTAATATTTTATAATTTTAGATAATTATAATTTTTTTTATACTATAAAAATACTATTTATAACTATTATAATTTTCTATTACTAGTTTCTAATAACTAAAAGCTATTAATAATATTTCTTAATATATAGTTATTTAGCTTCTTAAAAGTATATACTCTAAATAGATAGAATACTTAAATCTAATATAGTCTAAACTATTTATACTTAATTTTTAAAAAATTTTATTATATAGTAATCTCTAAAAAGTTTTGAAAAAATTAATTTCTTAAAAAAATTCTTATAGATATTATTTATCTATTATTTATATATCTAATAAAATATTAGTTTTATTTATCTAATCTATAATAGAACTAATAATTATTAAATTATCTAAATTCTTATTTTATAATTTATATTTAATATAAACTTTATATCTCTATTATATAGAATTTCTCGAAAAAATATTATAAATAAATTCTTTATTTAAATATATTTTCTTATATACTACTAGTTAAATAACTATATTACTATAAAACTAGAAGCTATTTAGATAGAAATAATATTAGATAGAAAATAAGTATTAGAATCTCTTCAAAGAAGAGATTTAAGAGGAATAATATTAGAGTATTAATCTAGATTACTAGATAGATATATTAGATTATAGAAATTAATCGCTAAAAAAGAGTATTATTCTAGTAAGAGTTATAAATATAGGTAGCAGATTTATATATAATAATCTTATATATTAGATTACTATATAGTTACTAGTAGTAATCTAGATTAGTTTATCTTCTGTAATATCTATATAGAATCTATAATATTATCTTTTTTTTATAGATTAGTATCTAATCTGTATCTTATCTATTGTTTTTTTAGTCTAGTTAATATATAATATTTTTTTATATAGTTAATAGCTTTAGATATAGTTTATCTTTAGTATAATATAATTATACTAATAATATTAAAGAATTATTTTATAGTTTTTTTAATTTCTAATATATTATAATATATTATTATTATGTTTATTATACTTTTATTTATATTCTAAAATATAATATATTAGCTTAGTAATATATTAATAATTTATAAATAGCTATTTTTTTTAATTAATAAATATTATTAATTTTATTCTCTATTTTTATTTTTTTTATTTTTCTAATTCTCTAATATATCTATATAGACTATTTCTAATAACTATATTATTTTTTTCTATACTATATATAATCTTTCTATTTTTTCTACTTTTTTAGATTAGTATCTTTTTTTTAGTAATATTATAAAATATAGAAATTATTAAGATATATAAAATCTATTTTATAGTTAATATTATTTTAATTATATTACTTAATTTATTTTTACTCTAGTTTTTATATACTATTCTAATAGAGTAGTTAGTTTAGTTAGTATAAATATAGATTTTATAATCTAGATTAGTTATATAGAGTTTTAGAGTAATTTTTATTTTATTTAGCTAATTATAGATTTTCTTTTCTCTATTTACTTACTCTAAATTTTTTAGATTATTTTTATACTATCTATTATTATTCTTACTATAAATATTATTTCTATTTTTTTTATATTATCTAAAGATTTTATAGTTTTTTTAGTCGCTATTTTTACTAATATTTTTAGTATTACTAATATCTCTAATACTACTAGTATTTCTAATATTATTACTAGAGGGCTAGGCGCCCCCTAGATCTCTATTCTTCGTACTTAGTTATAATATATCGTAGTAGTAGTTTAGTACTTCTATATAGATATCTATAGATTTTAATACTTAGCTATAATTACTAGACTATAGTAGTTATAACTATTATTAGTCTTCTAAACTAACTCTTCTAATTAGTAGATATTAGTCTTTGATATTAGTAAGAAAGTATCTTACTACTAGTTAGTAGTAGAGCTTTCTATATTAGTTAGAAAGTATTACTAGTAATATATACTATATTTAATTAGAAGTACTAGAGAGAGATTCCTATATTTAAGAATTAGGCGATCTACTTAGTTTATTATAAGTAGATTCTATACTATAAGCTCTAATTCGCCTAATTTAGTTATGTAATTTATAGATATTATTAGTTAATCGAGCTTATAACCTATTATATCTATAGTAAATAATTTAGTATACTTCGCTATGCTCTATAATTACTATTATTTTTACTATTTTTTTACTACTATCTCTATTATCTTTATCTTTATCTATTACTATAGAGTCTCTAGAATCTCTAGAATCTATAGATCTAACTAGTATTATAGATTTTATAAATATATTTAGTAATATAGTAGTTAGTATACTTATATTTAATACTAATATAATAAGTATATTAGTTACTATATCTAAAATTTTTTAAAAATATAGATTTAGAATTATATTTTAATAGAAATATTTTAATATTTTAGAAAAATATTAATTATTATTCTATTTATATATTTATATTTTTAGTAGTTTTTTTTATTTATTATTATAATATATTTTTAGTAAGTCTATGGTTTTTTAGTATATTAGATATTAGTTTTTATTATTATTATTCTTTTAATAGATTTATTTTTTTTAAAAAAATTATTATCTATTTTAATATATTTTATTTTTAAAATAAATTAAGCTATTTTTTAGTAATCTTATCTAGGAACTTTTAGTTTTCTTATAATATATTTTATTAGATTTATTAGATATAATTTTATAGTAATTTCTTATTTTTAATATATATATCTTTCAAACTATTTTTTATAGTCTATATAATAATTAAATATATTAATAGAATTAGAATATTAGACTTATAATAGATTCTAAAATTTAATTATATAAAATATTTTTAGTTTATTAAATTTAATATTAATCTAGTTTTTAAATTATTATAAAAATCTATAGATTTATATATTTAGTACTTATATTTTCCTTAATTTATTTATAGTATATTTTATAATATCTAAATTTATTCTAGTTTTTAAATATAAATATTAATAAATCTAAAAAAAAGTAGATTATTATTTCTATTAAAAGATTTTTAGATTTTTTAAGTTATTTAGAAATAATTTTAGACTAACCGGCCTCTTAAAAAATAAAAAATAAATTTTAGGACTCTCCTATAAAGAGTCCGATATCTAAATATTTAGGATATCTATATATTTATTTTTATATAAAGTATTTTTTATATAGACCGCCTATATAAAAGATACCTAAACTTATTTTTTCTATTTTTTATTATCTCTCTATTATTATTAGTTAGCTATTTTTAAGAATTATATTATAATAAAAAAAATATCTATTTTATAATCTATTAAGTTTTAAGTCTAGATTTTTCGGACGCTTTTTCTTGTATTAAAGTATAGAGTCTTATTAAATTCTATATACTAATTACTATAGAAAAATTATATAAAAAACAGATATTCTAATTCTATATAGAATATTTAAGAAATCTAGATTTAAAATATAAGATATTATAGATTAACTTTATTACTATTAATATTATAAAAATTAAAAGCCTACTAAATCTAGTTATAGAGAAATAATAGAAAGTTAATAGTTATCTTTTATAAAGGCGGTCTATATAAAAACTAGATAAATATATAGATATCCTAAATATTTAGATATCGGACTCTCTATAGAAGAGTCCTAAATAATATTTTTTCATTTTTTAAAGAGACTAATTATTATAATATCTTATATATTATTAAAAATATTTATAGTTATTATTCTTTATAATTAGTTTTTAATAACTAAAAATTCTTAATCAAACCTTTTAATATATAGCTATTTAGTTTTTTTAAATATATAGTAGTACTATAAATAATCTAACTATATATAGAGTTAGATACTCTATATTTAAATAAATTCTATACTTAAATATACTATTCTATAACTAGATAAATTATAATAGCTATAATACTATAAATTTTAAAGCTATTTAAATAGAATTTTAATATATAATAACTAAGTTATTATACTATAATTAATATTAATCTAAATTATTTTACTCTACTATATAGTCTAGAATATATAATTTTTTTTAATTTTATTCTAGTTATTTTTTATAGTAATATCTTTTTTTTAATTAAATATATTATTTTATATTTAGATAGTATTATATTTAAACTAAATATTTTATATTTTAATTTATATACTATAATTTTTTTTTAATATTATATTAAGATATAATAGTATTTAAACTATTCTATATAGTACTTAGAGTTCTATATTAGATAACTATATTCTAATAGTAATAAGTAAATAACTAATATAGAATTTTAAGTTATTAGTTTTTAAATTTATTTTTAAGAATATAAAAATTATATTTAATTATATTTATAGAATATTTAAACCCTATAAATATATATAGTAGTTTAATTTTTTATTAAAAATAAAATTAGTATTTCTTAATAAAAAAATTTAGAAAAAAAATTATATTATTATTATTTAATTAATTAAAATAATACTTTTTATCTATCTATTAAAAACTAATCTAAAATAAATAATTTTTAAATAGAATAGATATTTTAATTATACTAATCTATATAAATAGTATATAGATAAAAAGTTTTTTTAAAAATAGAGAATAATTAGATAGATTAATAGATTTTTAGTATTATTACTAAGCGTAGCGAGATATCTATAAAATAATCTCTTCTCTTATATATAATATAGATAGGTAAGTTAGATTAGATATTAGTCTAGAAATTATAGTTTATATAAATTTTAATCTAATATAATTACTAGATAGTAGAGTAGTAAAACTATATACTGCGACCGACTATCCTACTATAATATATATATAGATATATTAGTATCTATATACTCCGACTATCTTAGGAGAGTACTTAATAATATAGAAGACTATAGTTTAAAAATACTTTCTTACTAATATAGGAGACTATATATCTAATTATAAGAGTTTTAAAATACTTTCTTACCGACTTAGAGAGCTTATTAATCTACTAATAAATAATAAATACTATGTTTAGTATTCGGCTAGAGGGCTAGAGAGCGCCTAGCTCTCTAGTAGAATTAAATATTCTAAATTTTTAGATTACTATTATAGTAGAATTATAGAAATATTTTAGATAATAATTAGGTTTAATATAGATATTAAATAGAATACTAGTAAAAATGTTTTTTTTTTGAATCTATATAGTATATTTATATTAGTTAATCTATCTTATTTTTTTACTAATATATTCTAATTTATAATAAAACTAATAATAATACTCTATATTCTCTAAATATATATTATAAATCTAGTAATAGATCTAATAGATAAAGTATTTTAGAAATAAAAAAATATAGATATAACTAAACTAAAAATATTAAATAAAAATAGTCTAAAAAATATGTAATTTAGTAGTTTTATTAAAAAACTAAATTAAATTTTTCTATTATAGTATTAATCTAATTTAGAGTAACTAAATAAAGTAATAACTAATTTCTATAATTAATAAAGCTTTAGTTTAGATTTTCTAATTAGTCTTTTTCTATTTTTATCTAATTTAGAAAAAGAAATTATATTAAATAGAGATAAATTTAGTAATTATTAGTAAATAACTTTTATAGTATTATGTTAGCTATATAGTATATTATATATAGTGTTAGACTAATAAGATAAATACTTAGATAAAGTTAATTTACTATAAATAATAGCTAATTATATTAAAAGGCTCTATTAATATAGAATTATAGTTTAGATCTATTAAATCCTAGCTATTCTAGTATTTATAGAAATAAATATATAAATATAGTAGTTAAATAAACTATTATTAGTAATAATTAATTTTAAAATAGAATTTGAATAGCTCTCTATTATATATATCTATATAAAGTTAGTATTAGAATAGCGATAAATAAAAAAAGATATATATTAATAATAATAATAATTATAAATTTAATTTTATATCTATTAGAGAAATTTCTAATTAAATAGTAGAAATTATAAAATAATATAGATTTACTACTATCTTAGTACTAAGTTTATATATATAGTCTAATAATTTTTTTTCTTTTCTAACTCTACTATATATATAATATTTTTTTTTAATTATATAAATCTATCTATTTCTTTATCTACTAATTTATAATAGAATAAGATAGAAATAAATAAATATTTATACTCTAAGTTATATAGTTTTTAGCGTCTCTATATATCTAAAATAAAACTTTTTATTCTAATATAACTAAAATTAGCTAACTAAATATTCTATATAATATTTATATAAAATCTCTAATAAAGTATATCTATTTATAATATTAATATTTATATATTAGAGAATTATAGACTATAGTAATGATAACTAAAAAAAAGATTTATTTTTAGAAAGTAAAGATTATTATAAAATAGATAGAGAGAGCTTTAGATTAGTCTAGAAAACAAAAAAATAGTATAAATCTAAAAGTTTTAGTAATAAAATTAGATTTTATAGATTATTTAGTCTAGCTATAATTATAGAATATTTTTAGAATCTAAAAGTCCCCTATAGTATTATAAAAATAGTAGAATTCTAGTTTAAATCTATTTTATATATATATATTATAGAAATAAATCTACTATTATTAGTATTAGATCTCTATAGCTATTTTTTATATATATATATAATATAGAGCTATTAAAAATCTATCTAAAAACTAATTTTTAATAGTAATAGTTTATTTAGCTATAATATCTATATATTTATTTTTATAGATATTAAAATAGCTAAGAATTTAATAAATCTAAATTATAATTTTATTTTAATAGAGTTTTTTAATATAATTAGTTACTATCTATAATAAACTTTATCTAAAAATTTTATTAGTTAGCTAATAAATAGTCTAGATTGTAATCTACTTATTAGTAAAATTATAAAAAAATATAGAGAGTTTAGTAGATATTTTTTTAGAGAGTATAAAAAAATATTTATATAGTCTAATACTAAATAAATTCTATATAATTTAATAAAATAAACTATATAGTTTACTAGAATATCTAAATACTTTATATCTTAAAAAATATTAGAGGCGAGACTCTAATATCTATATTAGAACTACTACTATTAATATATATAATAGTCTAGTTTAAACTATATTAGCTATAAATAAGACTATTATATTTTTATATTATAGTAGCTTTATTAGAAATAATTTAGTTCAAAGATAGCTACTACTAAAAAGATACTATAAATAGATAAATCTATTCTAATTAGCTAATCTAGAGATTAATTTTTTAGTATAGATGATCTTTAAAATACTATAGTAGTAAAAATATATATTAAGACTACTAAATAATAGAGATTTATCTCTAATCTAGAGATAATAGTAGACTTAATATAGAGAAGAATAAAACATCGATTTAGAAGTATATATTATAATAAAAGAGCTAAAAGAGTATAAATATAATTTTAGATATATTTTATCTACTAATTATTATATAGCTAAGCTAATAGACTATATAAATAGTAGTATCTCTAGAATAATATAAAAAATTATTTAGAAAATATCTATAATATAGTATAATATTTAGTATTATATAGACTATAGTTTTATTTAGCTATATTATTTATAAACTATAAAATATAGTCTCAAATAATCTATAAAAATAAAACTATATATACTAAAAATATAGAGTTATAATATTCTATATTATCTTAATAATAGACTATAGCGCTTTTAAAAAATAGATAGTTTTAGTATAAAAATAGTTAATATAGTATCTATTAGTAAAATATTTATTAAATATAATACTAAAATATTTAATTAATATATTTAGATAAATTACTATATTATCTATATTAATAGAGCTTAATAATAAATAGTATAGTAGATATTTAAGCTTATTTTTAAATATTAAAGCGATTTCTAATATTTTTCTACTATATATAAAATAGAATATATTTATTAAAAATAAATTTCGATATATATTAGTAAACTTAATAGTTATATATATAGTATAACTATTAGAAATATTTATAGTTTATTTTAGTAGAGTTACTCTATACTAGAATTATAATATTATTAATATAACTAAGTACTATAATTTAGAGCTAGCTAAGACTAGATCTCTAGAGTATAACTATAGCTATCTAGAGATTATTAGTTAAATCTATATTATAGAAGAATAGAGAATTAGTAATAGTAAAAAATTTTACAAATATTTATAGTAATTAGTTTATTATTATTAATTTTTTTTTTAATATTACTAATATTTTACTATAGTTAGCTAAAAACTAATAGTTTAGAAGACTAAAAGCTTAGAAATCTAGTATTTATATAGATAGTATATTAGCTACTAGTAAAATATATATTATTAAAAATATTAATAATATTAACTATAAAATCTAAGACTATCTAGTAGTTATTATACTAAATACTATAAGAATATTTATTTAATAGATATAGAGTATAGTTAATAAATAAATTAATATATTTATTAATATAGATTTAGAGTAAAAAATTATAGTATTCTATAAAAAAGCTAAAATAGAAAATAATAATTAATTTAAGAGTTTTACTAAAAATAAAGAGTAATCAGAAAGAATAGTAGATTTTTAGTACTATATAATTAGATTTTTTAGACTTTAAAATAACTACTATAATAGAGTTATAGTAATATTTTAGATAGTAATTAATTTAGATATAGATATTAAAAAAATAGTAAAAAATAAATAAATTTCTAGTATCTATATAGTATATTTTAAAACTATATTTAGAATAGTATTAAATCTAAAAATATTAAATAATATTATTTACTAAATAGTACTAAATACTTTACTAGAGAAAATTAGAGAGACTATAATTAATTTAGAGTATTAATAACTTTTAATATCTAATAGATTAGTATTTAGAGCTAGTAAAAAAAGAGTATTATAGAGAAAAAAAATTTTTCAGCTAAAATAGTATATTTTAAGCTCTAATAATATAATATAAAGATAGAGATTTTTATTACTATTAATTTTAAATAGATTTTATAAATTTTTAGAAACTATTAATATTAATAATAGTATTTTTAATATACTTATATTAGTTAATTTACTAAGTTTTTTTACTAATATATTCTAGTTTATAATAGAGTTAGTAATAGTACTCTATATTTTTTAGATATATATTATAAATCTAATGATAGATCTAATAGATATAGTATTTTAAGATTTAAAAAATATAGATATAATTAAGCTAGAAATACTAGATAAAAATTATTTAGAAAATATATAGTTTAATTATTTAATTAAAAAATTAGATAAAAATATCTATTATAATATTAATCTAATTTAGAGTATCTAAATAGAGTAATAATAAACTTCTCTAGTAATCTAAAAAAGTTTTTTATAAGATTTTTTAATTAGTTATTTTCTATTTTTATTTAATCTAGATAGAGATTTTTATATATTAAATAGAGCTAAATTTAGTAATTACTAATAAATAGTTTTTATAGTACTATTTAGACTATATAGTATATTATATATAATACTAGAATAAAAAAAAAATCTAAATAAGATTAATAATAGATTTAATCTAATTATTATGTATAGAGCTATTAAAAATAATTATACTATATTCAGTAAATAGTTAAAGACTAAAATTCTCTATATATCTAAATAGATTATTAGTATTAATATCTATATAGTTTATATATTAGTCTTTAGACTATAGTAAATATTTTCTATAATAGTACTAGAGTAATAGAATAATAGTAATTTTAGTAATATAGAGTATAGTATTTTTATAACTAGCTAGTTTTTTAGATTAGATATAGATATTATATATTAAATTAGATATTTTTTATGAAATTTAATTATAAATATACTAAAATCTCTACTATAATATTAAATATATTATATAATTAGATTAACTTTTCTATTAATATAGAAATATATATAAAAATATATATAATATATATAGATATTAAATAGACTAATATTTATAGTAATATAGAATTAGCTATCTAATATCTATAAATAAATATCTATTAAATCTATCTAATTATAAACCTAAAACTCTTAGATTATTAGAATCTCTATTTTCTAGATTTTTTTATTACTAAAGAGATATAATATTATCTAATTAAATAATATTATAATATTTCTCTATAGAATCTAAAATTAGTTTATTATTAATTTAGGAGATTAGCTTTAGAGAGCTATTAAAATATATATATATCGATAAAAATATTAAATAGACTATATAGTAATAGATATTAGAATATCTTAGCTAAATTTATTTTTAGATCTATTACTATTATAAATACTTTAACTATAATAGAGAGATAATATATTATTAAGCTATTAGTAAAAGGTTTTAGAGATAGAAGAGAAAAATAGAGAGAAGATTAAGATATCTAGAAAAAAGATATTATATAGAGTAATAAATAGCTAAGAATTTAGCTATAGAGATTAAGACTAAAAATTTAGAACTAAGATATTTTAGATAGAGTTAATATAGATATTAATTTTAGCTATATTAGTATAAGAATTAGTAATAAAATAAATATATTTATTATTAACTCTAAAAATACTATAAATAATTATACTATAGTTAATACATAAGAATCTCTAGCTATATAGTATAGAAATATATATTACAGCTATAGAGATAGAGAAAAATAGAATAGTAATAGTAATAGTAGTAATAGTAGTAATAGTAGTTTTAGATAGAGTAGAAATCTATAGAATAATAATTATTAATATAAAAGCTATAATAGATAGAATAGAGAACTATTTAGAGATATAGATATTAGTATCTAGAGGTAATTTTTTAGCTAAAAAATAGATCTACTATATAGATAGTAAATAAAGCTTTAGTCTATTAAAATAATATAATTAAATCTATATAAAATATTCTATATAAATTAGATATATATAGCTAAAGATAAAATAGTAAATAATAGATCGATTTTTTAAATTATAATATAACTAGATATTATAGTTATCTATATAATATATATAGATATAATTCTTCTTATATTTTGTAATAATATAACTATAATTTTGGTATTAAAAATATTATTTAAATTAGTATAAGGTTTTATAGTCTTTAAAGTTATATAATTAAATATATAGTACTAAATTATATAGAATTATAATATAAATATTTACTAGATTAGTAAACTCTGATTAGTTTTATAGATTTAGATTTAGTCTCTCTAAACTTATAATTAGATATTATCTAATAAATTTATCTAATAGATATTAGATATAAAAAAATATAAAAAATACTTAGTATTCTTAGTCTAGAATAAATATAGATT
The DNA here is from genome assembly GCA_032468075.1 of Amazona amazonica. NCBI lineage: Eukaryota > Metazoa > Chordata > Aves > Psittaciformes > Psittacidae > Amazona > Amazona amazonica. The sequence goes on from JARWLU011092823.1 coordinate 29,059, forward strand.
AGTTTTAGACTAAAGATTAAAGATAGTATAGATATTATATATTAATTTAAAATAGAATATTATTACTAAAAAAATACTATTAATAGATATATAGATATTAAAATAATTTATAAGATATAGATTTGAATAGATTTATAAGTATAGTAAATAATTTCCTATTTATAATTAGATCTTCTATAAAATAAAAACTAAACAATAATTTAGAATAATAGAGAAAATACTATTAATTACTATAAAAAACTATTAGTTTAGAATTCTTTTGAGCTAGCTAAATATAAATAATAACTAATAAATATTAATTATATAATCTATATTATATATAAATCATATTATAATATTAAAAATATTTAGTAAAAATAAAAATAGAGATAGTATAGAAAAAAAAGAAACTATTAGATAGTAATTTATATTTTATAAATTATAGAGATATATTTATTATGTTATTTAAAAAAAATAATATACTAAAACTCTATTAATATTCTAGGGTCTTTTATCTTAGTTATAAAAATAACTATAGCTTTAAAATGAATAATCGAGATATCTATTAGATATATATTATATTTATTAGTAGCTTATTAAAACTAGTAAATAGTTATTTAGAGAAAAGGTTTTATTATAATAGTAAAATTAAGAGTTTTAAAATAGTTAGCGATTAATAGTAGTAGCTATATTTTAGATACTTTTTTTTATCTTAGATAGTATAGCGATAGCTATAAGATTTAAATAGATAAAAAAAGTAATGATTTAATTATAGCGATAAAAAAAATAATATATTATATTTTATAATAGATATAGAGTATTAAATAGTAGGGAGAGGTTTACTAAATAAAAATTACTTTTTTATCTAATATTATATGATATTATTTTTTAGTAAAAAATAGTTTTTTTATTTTCTAGAAAAATATTTTAATACTATATATAGATATAAAAATCTAAATATTTAATATCTATCTATATATCTATAATGAAAGAATAATTTAAAAGTAGTTTTATAATTTTAAGAATATAATAGAATACTATAGTATTCTATATAAGAATATCTATAATTTTAATAAAGTTAGTTTTTAAATTAGTATTAGAAAAAATTCAAGATTATTATATAAGAGTCTTAATATAAAATTCTTAATAGTAACTATATTAATTATAAATATATTACTATTACTAATTATAAATATATTACTATTACTAATTATAAATATATTTATAATTAGCTAGTATATTAGTAAATCTAGTATTTTAATAGATATATTTATATATATACTAAAACTTTATATTAGCTATTTATCTATAATAGATTTAATTTATATTTTATATTTAAACTTATTAAAAATTATAAAAATTATGAAATTATTATTTTTTTTCTATCTATATACTATAGCTATATACTCTAACTATTTAATATTTAAGTCTTTAATATGTATTAATATTAGTTTAGTTAGATAATTAAAATAACTACTATAATAGATTATATAAAGTTTACTAAATTTAAGTTTTTTACTATAATTATAGCTATTTAGATAAAAACTTTTGTTTCTATAGTAATATATCTTAGCTTAAGATTTAGAAATATTTAGTCTTTTAATTTATTAATTATATATAATAATCTAATATTTTATATACTATTAAAAAATAAGTTCTACTATACTAAAAGTTTCTATATAGAGACTACTCTATTTTTACCTACTTTAAATACAAATATCTTTATTATACTTAAGTATTTTAAATAGATTAAAAAGCCTATTCTATCAAATTTATATTATATAAGAATTATAGAGATTATCTTAAAATTTTTTAAAAAATATTTAGTTATATATATCAATTTATTAAAATATATAAAAGACTAGAGAATACTATAATAGTATTTTTATTTAAAAAAAGGCTAAAATATATTTTATACTAATTTTAAAGTAAAGGATATTATTTTTTTATCTAAATATAGAAAGATAAAATATACTATACTATACTAATATTAAGTAATCTAGATACTTTTAAAAAATAATAAATATATTACAATATATTATAAAAATAGCTAAAAAGCGTAGAGAGTTTTTATTAAATTATTTTATATTATAAATTAGTTAATTTAGTATTAATTAAAATATTTTTATTATTATTCTATATATTTATAGTACTATATAGAAGTAAATAAATTTTAGAAAAAGATATAATATTTAGATATATATAATACTTAGATATTAGAGTTTTCCTTAGAGAGTGCTAAAATAATTTTAATTTTTTAGAGAGCTAGTTTATTATTTCGAGATAAAAATATTATAATAAGGCTAAAAAAAAGCGATAATAAAAATATAAAAAATAGTAATAAAACTAGACTAAATCATAATAAGAATATAATAATAGATAATAAATAATAGATAGCTCTATACTATCTAAATAACGATATATAAAGCTTTAGTTAGTAGATATTTAGTCGATATAGAGGTCGGATAGAAGAAAAGATTTTAGATTATGTAATATTTAGATAAGAATAGCTAGTTTTCTAGATAAGTAATATAAAATAGTTATATAGATAGCTTTTAAATTAAAAAATCTTTAATATAGTAGAAGTAAAAAAATATTAATTATTCTTTAGATAAATAGAAATTTATAGAAATCGATAATATAGATAGAATCGGTAATAGAGTATAGTATATCTATCTCTAAAAAGGAAAGATATTCTAAAGTAGTTTAGTAGTATTAGATATAACTATATATCTACTGATATTTTTTCTAATAATAATATTCTACTAAATACTAATTAGTTTATAGTCTTAGAATATTTTACTAAAATTATCTATATTTTTTTAGTACTATCTAATACTATATTTTTAATAAAGATATCTTATTTTAAAATCTATTTTATTTTATATTAATATATAATATTTATATTAATATATAATATTTATACTATTTTGAATCTTTAATCTAAAACTAATCTATATTGATTCTAGAGTAAGAATACTAAATATCTTTTATATCTAATATTTATTTGATATATATATTATATAATATCTAATTAAAAGCTTGTAAAGATAAAATCTAAATCTATAAAGCTAATTATAGAGTTTAATAATTTAACTAATATCTATATTGTAATTCTATTTAATCTAGTATTATATAGTTAATTCTATAATTATAAGTACTATAAAATATTATATTAGTTTAAATAATATTTTTAATACTAGAACTATAGTTATATTATTATAAAATATAGAAAAAATTATATCTATATATATTATATAAATAACTATAATATCTAGCTATACTATAGTCTAAAAAACTATTTTTTTATTTATTATATTTTCTATAGAGAATATAAGTCTATCTTTACTATAAAAGATTAAAATTACTAAAATTAAACCTATTTTAATTTTAATTATATATATTTTATTTATATTATATATTATATAGATTTAATATTACTTACTATTTTAATAGACTAAATATTTATTTTTTATTAAGATATTAGTATCTAGTTTTTAGATAATTCTTTTTTTTTTAGCTCTTTCTATATTAGTAATTATTACTTTAAAATTCTCTATTTCTATAGTTTTAATATATATTTATACTATTTTATTTTACTATTAATTTTTATACTTAAATAAATATTTATATTAATTCTATCTAAAATATTTTAGTTCTAAATTTTTAGTCTAAATTACTATAATTTTAGATATTTTTACTAGATATATTTTTTGCCCTTTTATTCTCTCTCTATTTCTAAAATATTTTATTAGTAGTTTAATAATATATTATTTCTCTATTATTAATCTCTCTCTAGTAAATCTCTCTCTAATATTTAATACTCTATATCTATTATAAAATATATTATCTTATTTTTTTACTGCTATAATTAAATTACTATTTTTTTATCTATTTTAACTCTATAGTTATTACTATATTATCTAAAAAAAAAGTATCTAAAATAAAACTTCTATTATTTCTTACTAACTATCTTAAAGCTTTTAATGTTAGTATTATTATAAAAAATATTTTCTAGATAACTATCTACTAGTTTAAGTAAATTATTAATAGTTATAATTGATCTTTAGTAAATATCTAAATTATCTATTTTTAAACTATACTTTTTTAATAACTTAAATAAAAAACTCTTGAATATTATTCTCTTTAATTATTAATAATACTACTATTCCTAATATCTAGCGATATTAGATACTCTATAGTTAAATACTTTCTATACTTAAATACTCTATTCTATAATCTACTAATTATATTATAATACTATATTTATTTTTTTCTCTCTAATAAGACTCTAATTAATAGAAAATAACTATAGAAAGTATTTAACTATATTTTATCTATCGAAAATTCTAATTTTAGTATAATAGTATAATAATTTTAATATATTTATCGGTTATCTCTAAAAATATATCTATATTAGTATAAATTTAATTGATTAGTCTATATTATATAGTTAGCTGGTAAATAAATAAAATAAATTACTATTATACTATATTAGAATATTTAATTTACTATATTCTCTATCTACTAAAAAATAATTTATAACTATTTTAAATAAAATAGTTAGTAGAAGTACTCTATTTAGTAAAATATAAACTAATTAACTTATCTAATATTTATTATTAGATCTATTATATCTATAATTTTAATAAAACTAAATTTTAATTTAGTAAAAATATAATAAAAAATCTATTAGTAATAACTACTATTACTATAATTATAAACTACTAATAGTTAAAAAAATAGATATATAATAGAGAACTAGTTTAAAAATTAAAATACTATTTTTAATAACTACTAATTTACTATATCTAATAATGTCTAAATTAAAAATTATATAGCTATTTAGTATTTCTACTATTTTTTTAAAATAAGTACTATTTAAATAAAATATAAAAAAATAGATTTTATCTTTTAATAGATATAATATTATTTAATATTTAATTTTATCTTTCTATATTAAATTTTGATATTATTTTAGTAGTTTTTAAATCTTATATTATTTATTTAATATAATTATTCAATAGATATATAAAATCTCTATAAATAAATTAGTATATTATCATATTAGTCTAGATATAAAATATAATTTTATCTAAAAAATATTTAATTTATATACTATTTATACTAATTAATATAATTAAAATATCTATTCTATATTATTTTAGATTAAATTTCTTAGTATACTAATAAAAATTATTATGTTAATTAGTCTAAAAATAATATAAATATAATCTCTATTTCTAAAATTTTTTACTAAGATACTAGTCTTATTTTTAGTAAAAACTAAATCTCTAACTATAGTTATAGAGTTTAAATATAATATAGATAAAGTTAAGTATACTCTAAATATTTGAAAATAAATATAAAAATAATTAATTTAATACTATTTATTAGCTATTTAATTATTATTAGTAAAATATAATAATCTAAGATAAAATTCTAATTATTATATATAATAGTTTTAATACTATTTTTTTAATATAATACTAAAAAAATATTTTAGTATATAAATTCAAATATAAAATACTTAATGTAAATATAGTATTATTAAAATATAATACTATCTATTTAATTTTAAAAAAAAACGAAAAAAATAGCTATAGCTTAAAAAAAAGATCTAGAATAAGACTAGAAAAAATAGAGTATATAGTACTTACTCTATAGAAATTAAAAATAGCTTTAATTTCTATAATTAATAGTATAACTACTTAGTTATTATATATTTTAACTATATTTAAATAGTTTGAAAATTTAAAGAGTTATACTTAATTTAATTTATCTAATTATAGATTAGAGCATTTAAATATAGAAATTATTTAAATATAGAGTATCTAATACTACAGGTAGTTAGATTGCTTATAGTATTACTAATATCTATATTTTAGAATAGTTTTCTAATCTATCTCTAATAGTATCTTTACTAATAATTACTATTTTAAAAATCTTTATTACTACTATTATTTTGATTTTTTTATCTCCATAGCTTTAATATATATTTTTCTACTATATAATTAGAGAGCCTTTTATATTAGCTATAATATTAGGATTTATAATATTTCGAAAGTTAAAAATAAATATATCTATTTTATTACTAACTCTTATACTAAAACTAATATTAGTATTACTAATTTTTAGACTAATATAGATAGAATTAAGATTTATATTAATTCTTTTTAAAATATTTTAGTCCTAAATTTATAGTCTAAAATACTATAGTTCTAAATAACTTTTTTAGATATTATAATTTTTTCTCTATTTTTTTTTCTATCTCTAAAAATTTTTACTCGTAATTTAATATTATAGTAGTAGATCTTAAAATAAATTTAACTAAAATATTCTAGTTTCTTACTATATAGTTTATTTAATATTTTTATTAGTATATATTTTTTATAGTAGCTCTAAAATTAATTTTTAATTCTATAGATAAATATTATATTTCTAGTTCTATAGATAATTAAGATTTTAGTAATCTAGAAATTTTAGATTTATTATTAGTTAGATCTAATAGAGATCTATTTATAAATACTAAAAAGCTAATTCTATACTATTTTAAAATTAATTATTAATACTACTCTATGAGGTAACTATATTTAATATATATATTTAATCTAAGATATTAATTAGCTATGAAAATACTATTATCTATATTACTAAAACTATTATTATTTATATTATTCTAATACTATTATTAAACATATTTACTATATATTATTGCTCTAATATTAGTAAATAGATTATTATAGATAATTTTAATATATATTATCTACTATATTCTAGAAATAATATATAAATTAGATAGATATTAATACTAAAAATCTAATTAGATATAGAGATAATTTTAGTTTTAATCTATTTACTAAATATAATATAGTTATTTTTAATAGCTCTATATATTATAACTAGATTAAATCTATTATTAATTTTTATTATAATATTTTTTTATTAGTATAGTACTATATCTAATATACTATATAGCTAAAATAGTACTATAAAAACTATTTACTAATATTCACTAATTTAAGCTCTATTAAGTATAAAAATTTCTTATTTAGATTAAATAGAAATAGGGAAAAATCAAGTAGAAAATCTAAACTCAAATTTTATTAATGTATTTCAAAAATTATTCTAATATCTATATATCTATTAATAATATTTTTTTAATAATAATATTCTATTATATACTAATTAATTTATAAATATAGAGCATTTTACTAAAATTGTCTATAGTCTTTCTAAGATTTTTTAGTATTATATTTTTATTAAAAATATCTATCTCTTTTATTTTATACTAATATATAATATTTATATTATTTTCGATTTCTAGTCTAAAACTAATCTATATTCATTTTAGACTAAAGATACTAAATATCTTTTATATTTAGTATATATTAGATATATTTTTTAAATAATACCTAATTATAAGCTTAAAGAGATTAAATCTAAATCTATAAAGCTAATTATAATATTTTATATAAATTTAAATAATATTTTTAGTAATAAAAATATTGTTATATTATTATAAAATATAGAAAAAACTATATCTATATATATTAACGTACCCGGTATGTCACCCGACCGGATAAGCTCGCCGACCGGGATCTTTATGTAATTATTATAATATAGCAATAATAACAATACAATATAATATTATTAATTTAAATTACTAGTATCAATATTAGAGCACCTATTGCGCTTATACCCTAGATTTCTACAAATTATATAACGTTATAGAGGACGTTCCGAGGCTATATTTACTGCCGCACTAGGCATACCACCGTCACTATTACTACTATTATCAGCCACCTCCTCTGCTATCTGGCGCTATAGTATCAATTACGCGTTATTAGTAGGTTCGTTAGCAATTATAGTATTGCGTATACCTCGCTAGCGCCTCTTAGCATTTATTTCGGTCTTATATTTACTAACTCGCCTTTTATAAGAACGGCCTTATATATAACCTTCTCGGTACCTTATATAATCTATTATAGTATACGCTCGGCTAAACTTAGTAGCGAATAAGACTGCCGATCGAACGATACTCTAATTAATAATATTTAGCGCTAGAGATCGTAAGGTTTAGTAGGTATTTTAGATTACTATATTATACTTAATCTTAGAGAGATTAGTATAGAGAATACTAGTTATATATCTAATTTATTAACTATATATTATAGATTAAGAGAAATTAGATTAGTAGTAGTAAATAAGCTTTATAATATAGTTATTTATAATAATTTATTATATACCGAAGTATATAATTCTATAAAACTAAGCTTACTAATAGTATATAAATCGTTCTATATCTTATTCTAGATAGTCTAGCTATAGAGATACTTTAATAGACTAAAGTAACTAATATTAAAAGATTATAATAGATATAATAAATAAAGAAATATAATAATTAGTAGAATATAGTTTTACTAAAAGATAAAATCGAATTTAGCTATAATATAGCTACTATAGCTATCTATAATAAAGAGCTACTATAGTCTTTATTTAGTTCTTTAGATCTATAGAATAGAGTACTCTTAGAGCTATCTTAAACTAATTTTCTCTATAGTCTAGCCGTTAGTAGATACTTTAAATCGCTAGTCTCTTAGAGCTATAGTATACTAAGTATAGTTTAGAGTCTTATCTTTAAAGATAACTATAGATAGGATAAAGCCGTAGGAATTAATACTCTTAATAACTATTATCTACTTTTACTTACTATACTAAAGAATTTTTTAAGAACCGATTCGATCTAAGCTTATAATAATATAGACAGTATTTATAATATCTATTAAGAAACTAGTTTTATTAAAATTCTAGATATTATTATCTAGAATACTATATTTAGTAATAGTATTATAGACTTATTAAAA
>JARWLU011125250.1:0-39452 GCA_032468075.1 Amazona amazonica
GCTCACCCATTAGTTACTAACTAATGGGTGAGCTGGCCACCTCAAAACTCCATGTCAAACGCTGTTGTTTATCTCAACAGCCACCACTTCAATTTAGTAGAGTATTATTACTGTGCTTTATATCGTCTCTCTGTATTATATGTATAGATCTTCAAGGAATATGAAACCTATTTCATCATAATACTATAAATTACACTTTAATTTATATATTTCAAGTAGAAATATTTATATCGCGATTAACTTCCAAGGTTGGAATTTGCCTCTAGAATTTCCCCGGGCGCATCAAGATACTTATAGACCATAAGGAATACTATGTTAAAGCTTACCATCCATTGGATCCTGGCTTTTGAGGTAATGAACTGTAGTTTATTGCTTTAGCTATAATGTTTTGGCGACCAGTACGATAGCTATAGTACATGTACGGCGCGCCATAGCGGCCACCGGTCCAAATTTGATGAGTCAAGGTTTTGGGGCAGCATAAAATAGCACCACTATGTGATCTATCAACCTAGACTGACTGCGTGTTACGATACAGTTCTTTCCGACATAGCCCGATTTACCATACAAATACTATGGCAATGTGGACAGGGGCTGAAAACACGCTATCACTGAGATAGTGGTAATTTACAGTACCCTACATCAGGTTGACAAGATCATTCAGATATTAGCGGCCTTAGGCAAGCACCAAATCTCGTGAGCCATCGTAAACTGGTTATATGGACAAGAATGTAAAATGATGCGGTACAAAACCAACCTAACTACTTTGAGAATCTTGATGGATCATTGATACACCAGTGCTGTTTGGGTTCGGCCACTAAAAGAATCCTGACAACACAAGATGGCTGACCCTACTCGGAAAGATCCACAGAGGGTCCCCAAAAATATGTCATTCTCTCATCTCAGTACAGCACACTACCCGAACAATATACCGTCTTGATAACTACTGTCATTCCGGTAATGCTTTATATTGCACACTTGGTTTCCCCGATTTCCCTTGCATTCATCGGCTTTATTCTTCCACGACTATCTCGAGCCGCTGCATACTTGCTTGATATGTCCCATATTGCAATTTCCCAACCCATGAGGTTCGCGCCACCCTCCCCAGCTCATACTATGGAGTTTGATTTAACCCTGCGACAGCCGACAATGGGGAATTTTGATTGAGAAGGATAATCATCACAAGTACGAGAAATGGGTACATATCGCATACAGAGGCAATTCCCCACGAGCTTTCGTCGAGCAGTGGCGCGCTAGCCTGCCTGATATCGATCAAACTGCTGAGCGTATCCCCGTGCGCTACATGGTATACCAGTTCGCTATTGCGGTGGCTGCCTGTGAAGAAGCTCGCCCGTGGCTCGACAGTTTCACTTGTGACGAGCTCATTGCCACCCATTCAAGTCTGGAGAGATTGTATGAAAGCTTTGTGGATTATGAGGAGAATCGCCTCTCTAGTCCTCCATCTAGAACCCCACACCCTCGGCCGGAAGATGCCCTTGGCAAAGATAACGGCCGCAGTGATATGATTAAATTTAATGCAGAGGATGGTCCTTTCATTAAGTAAGCATATAGCATTACTGGGCAAAGTGATTTCTGTATATAATCAACCAGCCTGTGCCTGCCTGTACGGTTCAAATGATGCTGATGTAGAACGAATCGCCTTTTTGTGTAATGAAATCACTGGCAACTAGGTGACAATCCCCAGTGGACTGTGAACTCTCTATCGTGAAACCGTACTCCCGTCTTTTGTGTAGTGCAGTTTACTGTCCAAGTACCAATGTCGAATCAACCCAAATATAGCAGTTTACGGAATTTAGTTCGATTGGAAAGTGTTTACTGTATGTAGCGAAAAAAGCTTGATGCAAGGTGAAATGTGCGAATTGCTTCCCATGTTACCGCAGTCACAAATGATATTCGATAGTAGAGACTTGGTGCTTTGGCAGGTCCATGGGGCAGGAGATGGCCCCACCTTACTATGGTGTATTAACTAAGGGTTTGAAGGTATATTGACAAGGTCAGGCAATCATGCTACGGATTTATGTACAAGACCTAGGTGTTTCTAGTTCTAGGGGTAGGTGTGAAAATCGTATGATGGGAGCTTACCATATGACTAATGGACTATTCTTTTTTATCTGCCTGCGAAAGACACTGACCTGCAGGGGGATGCCATATTGATATGACCCAGTTTTCTTTCTTTTTACAAGAAACTTTTCCTGATGAGATTACTGGACGGTTTTGTGTCCATTCGTTACCTACCTAACCCCATTCTCCCCAACTTTATGACTCAAGTTCAGGCAACATACTGAGCTTCAAATGCTATCATCAAATGAATCCTGGCCTGGTCGTGGATGTGGTTCTCCAGCCAATCGGAGGTAGACTTGGAGATGACTTTCAAGGCTAGGTAGCGAGGCAGAGCCTTGACGAGCATCCATGACAGAAGCTTGATGTCGACTTACTTGACAAACACATAACAAATTCTATGGCCTGATGACATGGCTGTGATAAACCGAATATCTATATAACCTCTGCCCACACCACCCCCAATCTAGCTGTTGAGCAGCCATAGTATGACATTGATCTCTAGAATGTGGAAGCGCGCCAAGCACGTCGGTAATTGTCTAGGTTACCACTCGTACGGGATGTTCAATCCCTCTGGGCGCGTTTGCCCTCACACGCAGCGGAGGTCTGGAGTGCTACACGGATTTGGTTCACCAGTGCTCTACCTCAGTGTCAGACACAGTTCGTATTGTCCTAGGGCTACTTCTATCAAAAGCGAGCATCAACGCAAAAAGGTCACGGTGCAGCAGCTTAGGAAATTGTACGCAATAGAAGAACCTATCACAATGCTCACCGCCCATGATGTTCCCAGCGCTTCTGCGGCCGACCGAGCTGGGGTGGACGTGATTTTGGCCGGGGACAGTCTGGCCATGGTAGCTCTGGGGTGTGCGGATACTACGGAGGTTACTTTGGATGAGATGTTGCTTCACTGTAAAAGTGTTGCTAAAGGTGCAAGTTCAGCCTTCTTGGTAAGTCAAGGCCAGATTCAATTTGGCAGCATAAGCCAAGGAGCTCGCTGACGGACTTCATAGGTAGGGGATCTGCCGATGGGTTCCTATGAAATCTCCCCAGAGCAAGCTGCTTCTTCGGCAATTCGCCTCATCAAAGAGGGCCGGGTGGACGCAGTCAAGATGGAAGGTGGGAACGAGCTGTGCCCCGCAATCAAAAAAATTACGCAGGCTGGAATTCCAGTGGTGGGCCACATCGGACTGACCCCCCAGAAACAAAATGCTCTGGGCGGTTTTCGCGTGCAGGGCAAGACTGTTGACAGCGCGGCAGAATTGCTCCGCGATGCACTCCAGATACAAGATGCGGGTGCTGTGATGTGTGTCCTGGAAGCGGTACCACCACAAGTCGCTTCGTTTCTCACGAAGAAGCTCCGCATTCCCACGATCGGCATAGGTGCCGGGAATGGATGTTCGGGCCAGGTTCTCGTGCAAGCGGATATGACAGGCAATTTCGAGCACGGTCAGTCCGTTCCGAGATTCGTCAAGGTATACGCGGATGTCTGGGGTGAGGTTACCCGAGGAATTCAAAAATATTGCCAGGAAATCAAGAACAGAGAATTTCCGACATCCGAACATACGTACGCCATGCCAGAAAAGGGCCTGTCCCGGGCTATGGAGAGCCTAGACCTTGTCGCGCAAGACCACCTTGTCACTCCATTGCACACCACTCCTATATCGTCAGAGGTACCTGGCATCTATGCTGGAAGGAAATTGTCAGATGATGAGTAGGCTTTTGCTTTGGGTCACTGGGACACAAGATTTCCCCTGGGTTGTTTTTTACACATGGGCTTTAGTGATACTGCAACCAACCAAATACCATGGAAACAGCGATCTTCAACAAACGTATAGTTCAACAAATACGATAATTTTACTTTTACCGTTGGGGTCCTTTCCTCTGCTCTGTGATAAATCATCCATACAGTGTAGAATATCTTCCCAGAACGATTTGACAGGATTTCCAGAAATACGTTTCACTCTTAGCATCTCGAAACAGGGCCCTATACAAAGCGTTCTCTCTGTCAGACACCTCTAGACTCTGGAAGTTCCTTTAGTCTGCCACAAAAACCACCCTTCAAGCAAGAAAATTGTTGTCGTTGACTATAGGAATGTGAAATATCGCACATTCTATGGTTGTGCGGGCCGGCTGCGAGGTCGTAGCGGCCATGCGCCCATCACGTACCAATGTACATTTCACAGAGAACATGTTTGGTTGAAAGTACTGAAGAACTGAGCTAAGGAATGCCTATCAGCCTTTGTGTCATACTAAGGAAATTGCCAGGGACAATCCCACCTATCATCTGTTTGATACATGCTACTAGCACCTATTAAAGGCACTGCCTTGTTTGGACACAATTGACGACTTACAAGGATGACCACTATCATGTCCCCTTTGTCTCTTTTTTTTTTTTTTTTTGTTTCTTTACCGTCGAGGCAAGTCCGTAGACATAATGCAATACTCTACGCACAAGAGTTATTATATTTCCAACTTGATCACGAGTTTCGTCATCCTTGATAATAAGATAATATTCAAAGTTTTAAAGCTCTTAGATCAAGAGGTCTGTACTAGATACATTGGTCAAGGAAAGTCTTGAAGATGAATCGAAGATCTAGCGAAATATGATTATACATATGACTTTCAGAAGATATGAATCGATCACGTATTTTGAAAATTTCAATACAGCTTATGCATTCCTATATCTCAACATTTCGGCGTTTGACCAATGTTTGCACTGCTGCAAAAGAACAGGCACTGGAAAATTCAAGCAATCAATGATGAATGTCCTACATCAAACGCAGTTCGATGTGTGAAGGTTTAAGCATTCCACCCGCGGGGAAATGTATCGTAGCCTGGCATACCATCAATGACCTAAGCCGGAACCAAAAGACCGGATGCAACACCCGGGGGTGAGACAGCTCTACCAATGCACGTGGACTTGATCCTTTTGAGCAGCCCGGGGTGATACTGCCTCGCCAGTTGAATATAGCTTTCGTTTGCTATCTGGAACGCTCCACAGGATCGAACATGAATTTAGCCACATGCGTGATAAAACTGCATACTGGTGCATTCGTACCCTCGCAGCCCCGCCAGCTAGCATCTTCGTAGGGGCCTCTACTTCCGGACTTTTTACGACAGCCCGCTGGCTGAAGAACTCAGCAATTGCACCCAAGATGCTCCGGTATATGCCCTGTCCGAGACTGCTCTATGGCGAAAAGATACCTCCCTGAAACTGTCGTACCTCCCCAAAAGCTATTTACGGAAGCGACTCTTCTTCGATGTGAATGATATTCATTGAGTTTTGACAGTATAATCACCACTCTAAGGGCAATTTCATCGATGCTGACGAGAGAGAGCCAACGGCTTCGTTGTAGACTAGGAGGATATCCCAGCCGTTTGAGATAGTCCGACAATCTCAGGAATTGTACTTGTCAATACCACCTTTGGGCTATACTAAACCGAGAACAGATTACAAAAACTCTAAACTACGTGGAAAGTGCCAGCAACTGTAGCCGAGGGTCGATGAATGGTCAACCGAGATCATCGATTTTTGTGAGCTAGCAAACATCCAAAACATGATTTAAAGAATGCAGGTAAAAATTTGCTATGACGCTATGCTGATCCGACGGCAGCAATTAAGCGTCAACTCTAATTTCTGTCCTTCACAGTGCCCTACCCATCATTCTAATTTATCGTGCCATGATCCTACTCCGTCGCTTCATGCCACAGCTATCTGTTTCTGTAACATCTGTAGAAGCAGAAGTACCATAGGCGGTTTCACTAGCTGATACGGAGGTCTGGCTGTCTGTTGTAGATGAGGCGGCTGTGCTTGTAGCAAGTGGGGAGGAGGCAGAGTTCTGTCCCGACCCGGATGAAGCGATTGTATCGGGTGTAGAATCTCCAGTGGAATTATCCGTGGATGTCGCCTTTGTGGCAGACGGTGTCGTCGTGGGCTCTCGGGTGTCGCTCTTTTTACTGCACACCAGCTTGCCGTCATTAATACTGCATGCGTCCTCTATAACCCGTCGTTAGTATCACGGCAACTGAGGAGAAAACGGCACACTGATTACCTAGGTAGATCAATGCAATCCTCGTTCCACCACAGTTTGCACCAAGGACGTTGTTCTTTAGATTGAATCCCCTGCAGGTCGCGGTTGCTGATCCGCTGTAAGGAGAAATTTTTTAGCACCTGACAGCCCTTTCACGCTTCCTTTTTGTCACCAGTGATACGTACCCAGGACGACTCTCCAAATCGTGATCCTCGTTCACGAAGTTCGAACCGATTCCTGCGGTGCAGGATACCCAGTTTCCATCGGACGTTTTACATTCGCACGAAATGGCAGGTGTAGCTTTGTTGCCGTTAACCTTACAATTTTTGGTGTTTTTCGAAAAGCTCGCATCAGCGAAAACTGACTGGATTGCACAAAAAGAAGCAATCAATGCAGTGAGATACATTTCAGTTGCCTTAATAGTTTGAGGTAATCTTGGTATGACATTTTGCTAGCATGTTCGTACATGGGGATTTTAAAGCTTTCATTGTCTACATTGATGGTTCAAAAACGTCCATGTTCTAATTTGGACTTCAGGTGATTAGAAGTATAGAAATGAGTATGCCTGTCCAGGACTAAAAATTGTGATTGTCCTTTTTCGCATCTACAGATGTACATTTTTAGACATTGACTTCAAAATGGCATAAGTCAGATCAGTTAGCCTAGCAAGCTGAAGGTAATTGAAAATACGGAAAGCAGCTAAAAAGTAGAGCAGTTTAGGCCAAAAAGGGACCGGAATTTGAATAGTTATATTCAGAAATGTATGGCCATGCGCATGACCGCTCATGCCGTATGAGAGAAACACTCCCATTTTGAAGGGACGCGAGCTTCATATCATCAGTGTTTAAATAACCCACGATCTTCCAAATTGACCTAGAGAATGGGCAGAATGAACACCGGCAGAATGACGTGAATCTCTGTTTTCGCTGCGGCAGCCCCAGAGTTTGAAGCCGGACAATACAAAATGGGAAAACCAAACGTGAAGCAGGTCACATGTTTTATCTCCGTCGAGGTGAACTAATCCATGCACTGTCGGTCTAGATTAGCGGTGCTAGATTAGCGACACTAGAGTTTGCCACGCCGGAGGTTTATCAGCGTCATGTCGATCCTCCTCGCGGTCATCTGAGGCTACTCGGTGGCATCTATACGAAGACAGTCAAACCTAACTCCTATCTCATGTCCGCCTTCCCCCCAACAATTAGGCGAAATGGGATTTTTTGTCATGTGCTTATGCTCAGGTCAATCGCCCCCCCGAAGTAGGTCCTATCTGCATGATGAATTGCTATTGCTAGGTGCCTTGCTCATCGTCATTTCCAGATTTGGGACATCGCCATGTCCTATTTGGGATAAAAATCACTCATTGGGGGAGGGTGTGCTCGTTGTTCTGTGTGCTATGACCGAATATCTCGATCTCATGTCCACGCTGCATTGCTTACCACCGCCACCTTTCTTCACAAGCGCCATATAAACTCAGAATCGTATTCTCAGACCCAGCGACCATGGAAGATGACTGGTGTACTACTGAGACATCATAAAGTATAACGAATTAACTTTTTCTACAGCGGGATTTTTTAAAAAAATACACTGTTTGTGTCGTGATTCAAACCCTTACTATTACTGTATGACATAATACGATACTTCCAACGACTCGTTACAAGATTATATGAATGAAATAGAAGATGAGAAGCTTTCGTGGGCGGGAAATATTCAACTCTATGCAAGCATGGAATATATAGTCAACTCAAATATTTCAATTTTCAACCCAGTCTGAGAACCTGGAATGGTGTGGAGAAAACAGAAACAAGATCATCATTCACTCTCTTTCGGAATATACCAAGTTACCACAGGAGTTGGTAACATTTGCAGTCCGGCACAGCACCTTGTGCTCCATTTACCGGGGGTTGGGAGAGCGTAGGCAGAGATACTACTCTTGACCAGTCTATTTGGAGTTGACCACCAGCCCAGTAGAAGCCGTCACGAAATATGGCACGTGCGAAGGAAGACCAAGTTCAAGCAATGTCGATCGAAGTGCTATTCAAGTTCTCTCGCTTCGCAATATCGACTGTGTCCGCGATATTCTTTGCACGTTTGGCAATATCAATGGATGACACGGTTGCTTCGTCGCGTTGGGCAACACCCACAAGAGTTGGAGGACCGCGTGGATTGGACATGGCCAATGGTACTGCGGAGGCGGCAACAACCCACCCAAGAAAGAGGATCTGGAGTTGCATTTTGGATTTCAATGAATGAATCAATGAAGATATAGTAAAGTTAAATTAAAGAGACCGCTGGAGGGGGCCGCTCTTGTGAACGAGAGGAAATAAGAATTGATTGAGAATGAGCGGATGGTAATGATCTGAAAACGCTGAGATCCAAGGGGTGGGAGACCTTTTTATATTATTTCCTAAGGGCAACAGCGCTACTCCCAAGACCAAGCTGAGATTGCACCATCGTCTCATCCACTGAGCAGATGGCACGCCGGAGAGTGCCTCGTGAATCCAGCGGAAAGGGAACTGACATACTTGCCTTGATCAAGAGGAGGGGCTATCTGCGAACGATCCGTGCTCGGCATATTGACAGAATATGCCCAACCTTGATGAAGGGAAGCTCGAGATCATGCAATAGATATTGATAACGTGACATGTCTGATTCTCCATGCTTCCACAGTTGTCTCAGTGCAAAGTGGTTGGTGTGATGAACTCTTTCTGTCATTGAGCTTCATCGAGGAAATTGGATGATTTGTGAAGTGATATCCACCATTTTGGCTAACAGCGTAGTTTCGATGTCTGGAAATGGAGGCTTTTCCTGATTGGCTCGACGCTCCAATTCAGGTAGGATTGATGGTTTTTATTCTTCCGCTGCCGTGCCAAGGTAAAAAAATACTTCTTTTCCCGTCCGCTTCTTTTTTCCCTGATATTGGAGACAAAGCTTGACTCTTAGGAAAAGCGCAACCATACTCTATGCCACCTTGTGAGGCACATCTTAGATTCCTCAGCTCTCTTACCTGCCAATTCTTCGTACAATCCCTGACCCGCCCTAGTGCCTCTGGTCCACTTCCATTGCCTTACACAAGTCTCCTAGGATCAACAGCCAGCAGGTCTTGTCGGAACAGAGGTGAACATTCTCAGTATCTACAGTAGAGCGAACTACCAGCAATTCATACATCGTGTCTAGACGATCAACGATTATGAAGTGGGCACCGTTCTTTGGGCGTCTGTGGGCATTGTTTGCCAGTCGACATCGATTGGAATATGAGACTCTCATGGCCATGGCGGAGGAAATTTCTGAGACGGACGAAGAGGTTAAGTCGGTCGCAAGCTCTGAGTCCTGTCGCATGCGCGCGTTTACTTTCAATGCGTGGACTGTTGTGTCCATGGTGTTACTTGTCATCCTGGTAGGCCAGTGGAAGTCAGGGAGCTTATGCAGCAACGAGGAGAGCAGCCTTATATGGGACCTGCCACGATCAGGTGAGTCAGTACTTGCAATCTCATATCACATCGCAGTAGAGCTCGTTCAAGATTGGAACCCATGGCTGATTTCCAACAAGATGCCCCGAGGTCATTGACAACCTTCGAGAGTCGACGGTTTACGTCTGCGATTAGAGACGATATTCATGGCAAGCTTCATCTGTCATCCGATCCAACCGAGGCACGATATATTGGATCTCCCAGCGCTGAAATTGATGAGAACTGGGACAGTTTGATTCAGGGTAAGTGTTGAGTTGATCGGGCAGGACGCGCAGACCCAGCTCATTCCCCATGCTTCCAGGGAGATATTTTCGATTAGAGGACCGGGAAGTCTCCAAACTTCAGCAAGACCAAAGGGCTTCAGCTCTCACGGAAATGCCAGAAAGCGACCGCATTGCCCAAGCGGGATTTTATGGTGGCCCCGACGTGCTTCACAGCTTGCACTGCCTCAACGCGCTCCGGAAGCACTTAGACATCGAGTATTACGCCGAATGAATGTCTCTACCACCGGAATATCGGCGCATGCACATTGAACATTGCGTTGATCATCTCCGACAAGCGTTGCTTTGCCATGGGGATTTAACACCGGTCACCATGAAGCCCGTGGTCGCCAACACATCTTTGCCAGGCCAGATAGTCTTCTACTTGGGGCAGACGGAGCGTGAGCATACCTGTCGGAGTACGGAAGCCATCCGCGATTGGGTGACAGCTCGCGGGAAGCGGACAGGTCTCATCGCGCCTCACAAACCGCAGCCGTGACTTCCGTCACAATGGGTAATGTTGATGAAAGTCGATCAGATAGCATGCCATTTACTCGACGGCCGACAGCCAGCTAAATACGTCACGATGACTCGAGCTCAGATGCAATATCTTTCAATCTGAATCCAGGCTTCTCCATCACATTCCATAATTTCCAGCAACAAGTGCCCAGAACAAACGATGTTAAAATATGCCTGGGAAGAGATAGAGCAATAGCATATATTACACTGCGGGAATTAGAAATCGCCATATTTTTGGTATAAGATTTGAGAGTGGCCTCTCGCGGAACACATGGGTATTCAAGTGAGGTTTCATTTCAATTGAATACTCCTAGAGAAAAAGCGTAATTGCTGTATATATTCTATTGTCTAGCCTATATTATATAGAGTTAGGAAAGTATCTGGATGACATTTTATAATACCGGCTAGTTGAATGAGATCCCCAGTTTCAAACCATAAAATAGATCTAAGTATCTCTCGGGAGTCGAGGCATGACGGTATCATGTGTTCTCTTCAACGAATATTGTGGGCAAGAAAGGTAGCAAATTTAGACAAGGCAACTAAACCATTTCCTCCAGCCACCCCAAATGGCCGCATTCCACTATTTTTATTTCGCTGCGAAATTTGAGACGTGGGCTCCTATCTCCGTACGCGGGCCAAAAAAAGCGAGAGATGTACATAGCGGTATATCGCGCGCGATGCCAGTCGAACCTAGGAAACATATATATGTATGTGTGTGATACATCCTTATCTCCTCTCGGCTAACACTAGGCCCTGGTCCGTAATGACCATAGATCTACTCCAATCAAGACACAAAAGACTGTTTAGTCGAAGAAAACGCAATAAGAAGATTGTGCTTTACCGAATCTATCTGAGTACGTTGAGTGATTCCAAATGTTATCTCACTGATACGATCAAACTAGGCTGCGCCCGAAGACAGATCGAAGTCGACCTTGAAGTTTACTGGCTGGGAATTCGCTATGGGAATTACGTCCTGGCGGCCCATGCACGGCACCACTTTGTGCAACACGCACACCAAGACTGGCCGCGAGTCTCATCACTGGTCATCCGAAGGTTGTTTCGTGACCCCCGATTCGTGTTGTTCGGGGAGTTGAAAGAGCTCGCTGTCCGGGCGGCTCGAGACCATGCGTGCCGCGAACGACGGTTTCCAAAAGGCATCGAAGCAATGGTACTGTCAGCACGAAAAGTGCGACAGCGCGGATTCCAGGATATGCTACAAGAAGAGCTCCGTCATAGCTGGGTGGTTGGGAATCGCTGGGAGCACCCACCACCCAACACATGGATTGATCACGAGGAACTTTACCGCAAAGAATTGGTTCACGTCAAGGGCTGCGATCTTAAATGCACGTAACATAATTTTATTTCTCTTAGTTCCCAGGAAAGTAAGCCTGTAGCACATAGCCAAGAGGCACCAATCCCTCTCACATTTAAGTCCTTGGAACCTTATCACAGAGGCATATGAATATTGGCGTAGGAGCTTTTGACTACTACTGTACTGTCCTGCGATTTGCTGCCGCCCAGGTCCTGTTCCTCGGCTGGCGCTATTCCCGCTAACTCTGGAGTCGATCGGCGAACATTTCAAGCAAGGGAGCCACTGCCCGCTGTCATCTGTACAGGCTTGGTTGTCGTGCGCCTTTCGATGGGGAAGCTCTCCGCATACTTACTTTGGGCGCGAAGCGACGGTCCCTTCGTGCAGAGGACCCAAGGGACGGGAGCCAGGGCCGCCATAAACATCGCACAGGCCGTCATTGTCCAATCAAATCCAATGCTCTCAATCAGCTGGACCGTGAACAATGGGAAGACTGAAGAGACCGAGTAACGCATGGCAACATCCACAGCCATGGAAGAGACGCCCAGCTCGGCACCGTAAATCTGGTTCTTGTATACGGGATAGACTAGCTACGGTGCGAACAGGTATCAGAAATGTTGCAAGTGAGGTCGGTCTTACACGTACCTGAGAGAGTGCGAAGCCCATGCCGTAGATGACCCCGGCAAGAAGTGGCCAGATCCAGTGGATGGATGGGCGCGTAGTCCATCCAATCCTAGAATTCTCGTCATGAATGTGAAGTCTACGGGGAATCAAGAGCCAGGCGGCTAACTTACAAGATGAGACCGACCGGAAGCAATATTGCCGCCACCTTCCCTCCATGAAGATTTTCTTCTGGGGTCGGTCGGTCCAGTGTTCGCTTCCGTCTTTCGACCACGAACAGAATGGGTACGGCGAGGAGAGTGCCGACGAGCAACGACAAGAACGCTAGGCCAGTTTGGTAGGGGGTAAAGCCATAAGTGTGTCTCAGAACGACCGGAAAGGCTGCGTAGAAGATGAAGACATTGACTTGACTCAATGTCACCACTGCGGCGGTCAGAAAGATGATGGGGTCGGAGAAGAGCAGTTGAAACGGGCGTTTCAATGCCGGTGTGAGGGCTTCACGCAGAGCTCGTCGCGGCCGCTTCAGTCTTCTCCGCTGAAGCTCCGGCTCAAACGTCTCGGGGACAAACAGCATAGCAATAAAGCAGGCTCCAACGAGGATCGCCGTCAGCCAAAACGACGACCGCCATCCAAACGCAGCCACGACCGACTCCCCCACGGCGGGCCCGATGGTCGGGGCTGTTGCGCCGCTCAATCCATAGAGCAAGAAGAGCGGAACAGCGAGTTTGTCTTCGGGCATTCGCCACAGATCGTTGAGCACACCCGCGAAGACGCTCACCGAGGGGGAGCCCGCCAAACCAGACATGGCTCGACACACGGCGATTGTCCGAAAATTCCGTGCGAGTGCACCCCCGACGGTAAAGGCGGCATGCAAGAACAGAGCTCCTTTATAGATGTACTGTCTTCCGAACTCCTCGGACAGTGCCGACGTGCACACGGGCCCGACTACAAATCCCAGCGCATAGAGCGTGACCGGTAGGATCGCCAGCGTCCGTTCGATTTGGAACTCGGCCATGATCCCGGGAACACTTGCGACGTAGATGGATGTGGCCAGCGTGCTTGGAGACGGGGAGGTCAGCAAAAGATGCGATAGGAAAGGGAGCCAGTCGCCGCTCACATTACTAGGAAACTTGCGATAGCCCCAAAGGATATCGCCAGCTTGAGAACCACCGGTAGCTTATGTGCGGCATCCTCAGAGGTGATCGCGGTACGTGCCACAAAACGGGGGCTTGCGCTAGGGCGAACGGCCACGAGTGTTTTTTCACTCCCAATGCTCGGAGAAAGACTGCTCGGCGACGAGGGAACAGTGGTGGTCACCGGATGTTGACGCATCTCAGGAAATGCTTCCTGCATCAACATTTCCAAATCCCTGTTACACCGAGTGTGTTGACGGAGGTGCTTGGATTCGCCAAAGGTAACTCTTGTCGGCTTGGAACAGACGACGGAGGCGAGAAAAGAAAGGCCTTTGAAAATGCGAATCAAGTCAAACTGCAAAACCGAGTCACAGAGTGCGAATTTATAGGCCGACTGGACTGGACTGGGTGGACTGCTGGAACGCAAGCATGCCCGAAATTTCTACTGGGACATTAGATATAGCCAGGACATGATGTCAAGATGTGTTTCTTTAGCAATAGCAAAGGAACCCGCGACATTTCGTCTCGGCCTCCACAAACACCCAGGCTCAAAGATCACCGAAAAGGCAACCGACAAATGGAAATTTGACGTGATACAGGGCCGAAGAGTATGCGGAAGGGTGTGGAGAGAGGTGTGCGCTGGAAGATGACTGTGTGCGGTCATCCGGTGTCATCCTTTGATGTTGTGATTTGGCGGAAAGAAGCCAACAGAGAACTATATGGAGCATGGAAGTATCTGACATACGACCGTAAGATGGGTATCCCATCACTCAACAAACCTGCCATGCAAGGGAATTGAAACATCTGCATATCCGGCTCCTATTCCGACGGTGACGAGGAGGCCAAGGTCTTGGGGATGTAGTTCCATGTATCTATGTCGACGTTGATACAACATTCGCAATATTATGAACACAAATTAGAGCTACTTGGCTTCCTGAGCTCTTGAAACAGTCAACTAGCGTATTCATCCACATGCCCTGAGTGGGGCTTGTCAGACGTGAGAAATTTTCCAGAGGCGCTATAAAGAGCTACTATTTTTTAAAGCGTATGATCCCCCTCCTTACCATCTTCTTCCAAATTACCAGAAATTGGCCATCTTACTACAGAAGTGAAATCATCACAGGATCGCTATGGCTCGAGAGATTCAGATTCCACATCCCAAACGAGAAACTCAAAAACCTTCTCCCGGCTCCACGAATGGCGAAATAATCGAGGAACGACCAGCCAACTCCGCTCCTAGAGGCGATAGTCGATGTACAATGCTGCCCCTGCTTCACAAAATGACAGCCATCCAATGTGGGGACAGAACGGGCTTGGTATACCAATGCAGTCCTCAGGCAGCTGCTAGCAGAACGGTGCGTTTAAATAGCAGTGGGACATCGAGAAACATCCCACGACCCTACGAAGCCTGGTGGAAGAAGGGCTCTGGCCAGCCAGCAAAGTCTCGGGCTGAACCGCAGAGTGTCTTCCCTTTTCCGATGGATGATTTCGTTATGGCTCGATGTCGGGATTCCGAGTTCCGCAGCTCGGTGGCGTATGGTGCAAGCATTTGACTAGGGCACCATGGCAGGAACAAAAGCAGGGTGATGTCGGAGTGGCTTCAATATGAAATAGGCTGAAACTCGGCGAGCGAGCTTTGACGCCATTCAACGTGTGGTGTCTCGGTCACATGGAACGAGGATTGGGATAATCCTCGGCAGCGTCCTGGTGTGAGGGACTGGGGACATGATTATTGTCAAATTGAGATTACTCCGTATGGCTGAATGAGGCCAAATATCTAGTCCGCCAAATACTTCCCTCTCTCTGTTAGTAACAAAATTCAATTGTTGGACGAATAGGCTCGAGTTGGCACCGGCTGCGAAGCCTAGCATAGGGACGCCCGTGGGCCTCTTCGTACTATGTATCACAAGCTATTTTACCACTATCATTACCATCTAAAATACTATTCATGTATTGATGACAAGCCAAATCTGGTCTCCTTTACGATTTCCTATATGACGCACAAGTCGCTATTGCGCAATTTTCTCCGTCTCGCTCCTAGTGTAGGAAGTTCATAATTTGGTCCAAATTTGGATTCAAATCAACTTTATCTCGAGTGGAGAGATGGTTGATTTCCGTGTCGTTCAATAGAAGCCATTATTTTCTTCGATGATGCCCACGCCGTAGTCCTCTCCTTTTACGAGGAGTCTTGTCATCTCACCCCCCAGCGACTGATGGCATATGAAAGAAGCAGATCGGTGTTCACCGCGGGCCCTGTCGGAGGCAATTCGGCGCCGCGTAGTAGGGATCGGGCGGTAATACAGCCCAGTTCTCAAGAGGTCGACGGAGAGGAGGGGGCAGTGATTGCCAATCCGAGCTCAAATGTCAATACCTGGTATGAGCTCAAGCCACTCCCTCCAGTCCCTCTCCATCCCAAACGGCGTGAGCGTCATACATTCCAGGCTTCCCCAAACGAGTGCCAACTGAATACGCCACCACGGTTAACAAGAATCCCAAGTTTTGCAAGTCATGAATAGGATAATTCCTCCGAAAGTTCTGCGAGTCAATACTGTACTGAAGACGGAGAGCGGAAAAACAAGCCGCTGCCTCTGGAACCGTTGGAACCTTTGGAGCCGCGGGCGGCTACAATTCGTAGACAAGAGTCATTAACTCCTACGATAGATAATGGAGCCCCTACGAAAGCATCCACTGCGAGCACTGGGAAACTCCATCAGCGTTTCCATCTGGATCCCACTATTGATATGGGTGGCAAGGATCAGTCTATTGCCTCGAGGCTGTGCGCAAAATACTCTCCCCTGT
Source organism: Amazona amazonica (assembly GCA_032468075.1). Classification (NCBI taxonomy): domain Eukaryota; kingdom Metazoa; phylum Chordata; class Aves; order Psittaciformes; family Psittacidae; genus Amazona; species Amazona amazonica. Next base: position 16,216 of record JARWLU011125250.1, read on the forward strand.
CGACGCTCAAGTGTCCCCCGAAATCTCGCCCACCGGCTGTTATCGACGCGCGCCAGAATAGAGACTTCCTAATGAACTTTTTCGGATTTGACTCAATCCCTCAAATGAATGTCGAGGACGCAATACTTGGCCAGGTACAATATCTTATGTCGGTCCAGCCTCATCCCGACACAGTAGTTCATGACGCCCTCTACCCCATCGCGTCGTGCATATGGCTCCGGGACTTCATCGTTGCGTCTCTCCCTCTGCTGAATTTTGATGGAGACCGATTACGGGGCTTGAACTTCACGGACAGCCGCACCATACACGTACATCGAGGTTTCGGACTTCTCTGGGATTTTGTGGCGGCTTGTGGCCCCGGCATAGGCCATGGTGACAGCGAAGTCAGCCACTGTTGCGGAAGTAGCAAAGATTACCAGCTGACATGGTTTCAGGTGAGTCCATAGAAGTCATGAAGCATCTCTCTTGGACTGATGGGTCATCCTTCGGACACAGAAACGGTTCCCCCGCGCCAGCGAGGCAGAACACATGCATCAAATATGGAATGCGTTAAAGGCATTGCTGATCGCGCATTCCAGCCAGGGCCCACCGCACCTCCAGGACGCACAAGGCGGCGTAAAAGAACGGAGTCGGTGGCCCGTAACTGAAGATGTCGTCGCCTTTATGAGACGTGGCCTGGGAGATATCCAACAGTACTTTACCAAGTCAAACTGCAATACACGATATTTCTGGGATAATTCGGGCATTGATGGGTTTTTTGTGGACGCTTGTATGGAATGGCAAGATTACCAGATCAGAGGGGAAAGTCAATTTGATCTCAAGCCAGTCCGTTAAGATTAGCTGTAGCGAGCAGGTCATTGCTGACGAGATATTGATCAATGTGAATCTTCGTAAACAGAGACCACTGCGGGATTTTCCATTGCGCGTGACTAATGCATTAGCGCTGACGCATGATCGTGGTATAAGTCATCATTCTTTTTTTTTTAAAATATCAGTGAGACTGCTTTGAGCGCTGTACGGTTAGTTTGTGTATATGCCCTCTATTTTGAGAATTTACATTATGGTGACAGTATTGACAAAGTCAATTCGGTCGTGCTCCGTGGCAATCAACGTTATGTATCTTAAAGAATATTTTTTTTTTCTTTTTTTAAATTCCCTTTGACTAAATTCCTTCGCCGGCATTTCCTGAATGAAACCACGTAATGGACGTCTTTCCCGACCCAAAAGTCCAAGGAGAACCAGCAGGTCGTCTGAGCAGAAATACACTTGATGATTGAACGTACGGTTGAACTTGGAGGTCCGGTACAAACAGCGCAAGACCTCTCTACAGGCCAACGACTCGATTCACACAAAAGCATGGCCTTTCGTACTGTCGTACAATGTCCGACCTAGATAGGTATTGTGCGAACGCCAAGAAACCCAGATGCACCCACCCTAGCTCCAAAACCAAATCAGTGGTTGCCCTGCGCTATTCTCGGCGTTCCAAGTAGCCAGATATAGACCTTGAAGCCATTTCGAATCAACCGTACGGTATCTTGAGCAAGTCATTCGTGAAACTTGAAACAATCTTTAGCCACCGCTTACTAGTGTTATGCTAGAGACGAGCCACCATTTTGAAATGGAAGACACACTGGCCGCTGCTTAAAATGAGACCCCCAGAAGTAGAGATACATGAACTTCCATTCCTCGCTCCAGATAGACCTAAGCCTATTAGTGGGATTTTCCACCCATTTTCTCGTAGACTGAGCCGACAATGGCTAGCATCGGCCTTCTCTCTGTTAAGTCTGGAAATCGTCTGGGGGATCGAGATCGAGAATGCTTCCACGCTTCAGGGTGCCGGGACTCTACTTTCGAACACTCCTCAAAAGGCGAGTTCTATACTAGGACCGTCAGTCTGAAACGGCAGCCGGACTCTTTAGATAAGCCTTTGCCGGCGCTCCCGGGTGGTATCGTAGCTGCGATGCCCGACTGCGATGCGCTCCCACTGACTAAACCATGCCGTGATCCTCGAATGGTCTTTGTCGACTACACTGATAATATTGAGCTCGTAGAGATAGGCCGAGAGCAAGGCCAAAGTGCCGATAGCTTCTCAATGGACGACGGTATGGAAGGAAGCGACGAAGACACGGCACTGCTTCTAACGTCCACGTCGGGGCTTCAGAAACGACGATCCATATCCACCTTTGGGAAAAGAACTCTAAAAGTTTATTTCCAGAAGGGAAGTGCATTGTTCAGACGACAACTGCGTTTTCTCTGTTCTGTATTACATTATGATCCGTCATATCATAAGCTAGGTGGTACGATCGCGCCTCCCAAAGAAAAGAATCTACCCGTTAAATGTCCGGCTCCAAAATTCATAAGCGAAAAACAGTTCTGGTTAACGCTAGAAAGGTTTTTCGGACTTGTGTCTCTCCCGGACTCGCTAGCCAATACGTTCCCCACGCAGGTTCAGATTGCATATATTCAGAATTTTCTGCAGTCACAGCCAACCCCTAGGGAAGATTACCGAAAAAGTGACAGCAGAAAAGAGCTAGTCAAGGTCTGTATTAAGCTGACAGCTTTCATTTTCAGGGATCGGGAAAGCAAGCGGATCTTCCTCGGCGTAGGCCGGCAGAGTCACGGCTCACAGAATAGTCCATGGAAAATCTTTCAGGGCTTCGGACTCATTGAGCGATACCTGGTGGAGACAGAGAACGGGCAGCCGTGCACATGCACCGATGAGAGTTTGGTTCTTTGGCTCCAGGTACGTTGCATCTTTTCCGTCCCTCCGTTCATTGGTTTTGCCTTTGTTCTTCGCAAGGATCCGAAACGCTAAGATTGCCCCCCTAGAAACGAGGTTATCACACCAGAATTGAAACAACGCTGCGGATCTGGTCTTCCCTGGACTGCCTCTACTGGAGGCACCGAAATGTCACACAGAAGAGGCACCCATCACTCCATCCGGTCCGCGGGCTGCGGCAGATATATAAGATACTCTCTGCATCACATTCATCTTCGTCGGGTTGGTTCAACATAGATTTTAGCGATCTTCTCGGGAGATCTGCGCGCGTCGAGGGAGAGAGAGATAAAAGGCGCATGGAGTAATTTTGACGTGATCGACACGGCGAATGATGTTTCTTTCCACGCCTGAGGCGCATGTAGGGCTGAATTTTGATATCTCAAACACCCGAGACTTTTACAATTGCCATCTACGCACCCTATTGTGTTCCCTTTCCGCGTTTAACGTACCTTGTTCATTGAGTAGAAGTAGATGTGCTATGTTCATAGAAAAGAAAGAAAGGACATACATATGCACTGGCAGTAATTGATGTTTGGTTCTTTTCCTGTGACGGATTTGTGAGACGATGTCACAAGGGAGTTTGATGCAGATAGACCTTTAATGTGCTATAGGGACGCTGTGAATTTGGCGTTGCTACTCATCGGTCTGTCCTCGAAGGCGCGGATTTGGATGGCCCCTTGGGCACATAAGACCCTCTTAAGAATCACTCCAATACTTGGGCCAACATTTTGATAAGCTGGGAAGCCCCAATTCCAGGTAATGCAGATCTTGAATGCGATGCCGACCATTTCTAACCTCAACTCACCTCGGTATCGCTGTTGCCCTTAGTGCCACTCAAGGCTCGTACTTCGTACGTACTAGATCGCACCCAGCGCGGTTTATGCATTATTCCAGTACTACCTACGGATCAAGCCTCTACAGCTGATTTCTATGATTAACCAAAGCCATTGGGGCGCGAAAGGAATGAACCATCCCACGTGCTGGCTAAACCATAAATAACCCTCTTAGCCTGAAGTATATATTACAAGCCTCGCCAAAAATCAATTTTCGTCCGTACGTTGTATTGTACTTGCTGGTATCCAACCAGTCTGATGAGTCTCAACGACAATCTTCCGCACATTGTTGTCACTGGTCCTGGCCCAGATTATTGCATCTTGGAAGTTTTGCGCATTGACACTAAGTCGTGCAGTACCTGCAGGAACAGAGGGCATAAGCCGAGAGGTAAACATCTAGCTACTATGTACTCCCGTCTCCAAGCTCGACTTGATGGTTTAGTCTATCGCCGCAGAAAGATAACAATACGATGGGTCTCACCGGTACATTAGCGAGACTCTCAGAGTACTTGTCGACAAGCGATCGCATTTGTATGACCGAAAGCCAAACTCAATGCACGGAATTTTCGAACAGGCGTGGCATTCTTTGAAACGAGAAGTGACGCGAATTGGCTTGCTTTTTTTTAGCTGTCACACACAAACAGACCCTCCAGCTGCATGGTTTTTGGGGGGTTGAGGCCACTGGAGAAAGAGTATCCCTACTAGACCGTCACTTCCACACTATATATAGCAACATTGTGGGTTTTATGGTTCCCCATAGGAAATAGCCTTAGGGTTCAGAGCCAAGAATATAAAGCATAATACATCGGAAAATTGGGACAGCGCGTTGTCGCCGAGACGCCAGAAACGACCAAGTATTGTCATCGAATCAATAACACTTGGAGGGCGAATTTTACTGAGATCTTTCATACTCCCCAAATGGCCGAACTGTAGCAAGCTTCATGTTGGACAAGCTTCAACAATCCATCAATGCAGGACTGCAGAACTGTGCCAGGTAACAATTCAAGAGGTAATCCCTTTTGAAAGCAAGAACGTATGGGCATATACCTTTGAAACTTGGAATGGAGGGCGCGTCACGGACCCGACTCCATGAATGAGCTTCTTCTCCCGCGACTGTAGATTATCCCATTCCGAGAACCGCACATTGACTTATTGATGTAAACCTTGAGCCTGTCTTCTGACCGGCGCGGGCATACAGTAAACTTCGATAGAAGCCAGTGAAGCAGTGACTATTCACAGCTTTTAATTTATCGCACCCTTTCTATTGTTGTATTCAGTCATATCTTGCATGCTAGTCGACATAGTTGCCTGGAAGCTCCCTGATAGTTGAATAATCCGCATTTTCGCATCATGGGCAAAACTGGGACGTAAAGTCTCAAAAAGCCTTCATACCCACCATGAATGTATGTTCTGTTCAATTAAAAGCGGGAACCACCCTTTGGAAAGTTCAGATACTGTATCGTGTTCGCCCTCGTACGCCAACATGCGACTTATTCACTTTCATGGGGGCCAGTCCTATTGACTAAAGATACTGTATCTAACAGGACCTCGATATTTCTAGAAACTCAAAAACAATTCAGCAAGTTATTGGTAGTACCATACCGTGATAATCGATGAGTCTGAACAGCGACCAGGCCACCCTTAGCGCAGGCTGTCATGAAATATCTTGATATAGAGCTTCGGGGTGACAGGGAAGAAGAGGAAGAGTCCCCAATTGATCGAATCTCACAGATCTATTCTCACTTGAATATTACACATGTACAAATACAACAAAGCCACATTCCCATTCTCCCTGCTCCCCACAAATGCGCTCCCGTTTTGTTTGGAGAACATCAACCTGATACCCAATTCACACCATTTATCGTTTTGGAATGTTGTATCTTGGCAGTTTCCTATAGAAAACCGCATATTGTAGAATATAGAGGCGGCTTCTCATGACTGGAATCTTGTGTAAGAATATCGCGCAATGACATAGATGTACCTGTCACCATATGTGGTAGGCAGCCAAATGCCGGTGAATCGCGACCTAGCAAGGCAATACACGTGCTGCGAGGTGCATCATCGCTCGATCCAAAAGAGGACGAGACCAGCGTGCCCTTATTTCCATGTGGCCTGTCATCTAAATTGATACACAAGCTAAAATATTCCAGAGCACAGGCCGTCGGCGTTGCGTTGGTTGGATTGGGCGTTTTGAGTCGGTACAGTATGCAGAGACATGTTGAATGACGATCCAAAAAGCACCCCGTGTGGCAGGTCTGGCGCGTCGACGAACCCGCTCAAGCTGGTTGGCCATAACTGCTTCCCTTTTGATCTCGCATGGACGAGCAGCATGTGTTTTACATGGCATCCATATTCCACCACCCGCTTACGGTCGGATTTGCACTCTTCGCACAGCAAGAGCTTGATCGCGGAAGAGACCATATTTCCACATGGTGTGACATGGCTCCGTGCAAAGATCTGGAGCATGATCGCTGCGTCAATGCGTGTCTGTAGTGGGATGGAAGCCGGGCAGAATATACAGTGGGTACGATGAGAAGGATCGCCTAACACTCGTCCGAACAGGTTTTGGGAGGCGTTCAGGGCTCTATGCATCGAGGCACGATCAGTAAGAACCGAACTTCAAAGAAATTCAGGATAATGGGCGAAAGAGCGCAGGGGATAGCGACTGCACCACGCTATCAAAACCACGGAGTCACATGGTCCTGCCCCATTCCCTTAACAGTACTCCCGGAGCATTCAATGAAGAAGGCTGTTTTTACGGCTGCCCGGGCTCTTCCATGGTCGAAATTACATATGTTGCGGTTGCGCACAGAAAGAGAAAGCACCAAGTTGTCTCCTCGCGCTCCCAATTGGTATTACAATGTTCGGACCGTCACCCGCTTCTGGCTGTGAGACTTTGCTATACTCGGTGCAACCTACAGCAGTACCAGCCATTTGGGTCCCTGCGGAATGACTCTTGGATCATCTACAAGATCGACAGCATTCTTTCTGGCGACAGAGCCTCGTGTAGAAAGCATTAGCTAAACTGGTGCCGGGTGATATTATCTTTGTCTAAACGTCGTCGTGATGTTCGAAACCCAGCCTGTCATGCTCGGTGCCATTAGCTAAAAAAAAAAAAAAAAAAAGGTCCCGCCTCTCAGGCCTGACCCTTCGTGACCTCTATTGCGTTCCCCCCAACGAAGTGATATGAATTGATCATCGAAGCTAACACTACTGGTAGTTAAGTTGAACATGTGGGGTATTTGAAGCACCAGCATAGCATTAAGTTCCGTCCCGCCCGCCAAGTATTTCTATAGCCTTTGTGTCAAATCCGGTCTCTTTCCAAAATGCTGGACAAAGACCCTCTGCAAGCCGTTATGGTATCCTCTGGCACCGTGACTGGAACTAGTTATGCGTTTCTGCCTACGATTGAGGGCAAGGATGACATGGCGAACACAGAAGACATCCAGGAAATCGCGTCACATTCCAAACAACTCCCAGTTAATGAACAGAGAAAGCCGATTCGATCTAAGGTTCCTTTTGAGAGGATGCTACTGTACCCATGTTCACAGCCCGACCACTCCGGCGGCGCAGTTGATTGAAAGGAAGCCAAGAGAATGGAGGCGACTCGAAGATACTACACCTCGTGACACTCGTCCACCAAGTCGAGAAAAGATTTATGCCTTTTTATGTAATACACTTGTTGGCCATTTTTTGAAATGTATCCATAACAGGCAGATACGGACGGTGTATTCCCCTGGTTGCCAATGATGGCACTTGTCGATTGCCGTAGGTAGTGGCATGCTTAAACCGCTCCAAGACAAAGGTGCGCATCAGTGCCCTGCGAGCTTACTAGCTTCGATTTTCATACAAGCTATCGCTCGGTGGTCCTTACTAAAGTTTTATATCTCCGCACCAAGGCTCGATCATCCTGAATGAAGTCTTTACAGCGAAATTGATTATATGCGAAGGATAGGTCTTAAATTTTTGAATACCATGATCTAGTATGCTATCAACCCATTTTAGAGATTGCATGATTTCCTCCTATAAAAAAGACTTTGGTTTATAATCGATGGCGTCTTGTCGTGCCAGCTGCTTCGACCATGATACTACCTCCTTTCGAGGCCTCGAGAAAAATGCACTATGGTATGTCGATTGCGCATCTGGATTGCCACCGACGTATATCGTTCTTCAGTCAACAGATCGGTAGCCATTAAAAACTTTCAAAATCTTTCGATTGCATCGACGAGAGCAGGGGCATCCTAATTTTCCGACAATGGGAATGAGTACGGGGATCGACCAAAACGCTACCTTTAACGGCAATGTTATCCATACGGCTTTAGGGAGCTGCAAACCAAGGCTCGAATGCGACTTTCGGCATTTGCAGAGAAACGTTACGACCAACGCGACATTGATCGCGAATCCTAACCTGAAGGACATGTTAGTGTACTTGCGTGGAGAAAAGCGGAGAGAACACGATCGGCTTCTGACCCTGGTATGAACCCAATCACAATACCCTGTCTATCCAACGTCTTGGCTTGAGACTCTAGTACACTGAACGTATGTTCTTCTAGCGTCATTGGGCCAAACTTCCTTGCTGGCTCATACGCTTCTGCTGTCCTTTTCGTTTTGAGCAAACCCGTACTCCAAATATCCAGAAACCAGCGTGGTGTCAATTTGTTGCGCGTGATGGCCCCAGAGCCTGATGCTTGGCTATTTACGTTTTCTCTCTGCCGAAGCGAGGCCTGTCGTCGTACCATGGCTCTTACTTGTATCGATTCTACTTGGCTACTCTTATGGTGCGCAAGTGGATGGGACAAACGTAATTTGTATCGAGCGGCGTCCGCTATGTACTTATCGAGAACGAAATTTGCCTTGGTGTTCAACTGCAAAAGTGAGACCCGGTCTATGATTAGACTCGAGCCATTTTTCGTTCCCGGTCTGACATGCCTCTACCAAAGCCAGGCATCTCGCGCATAGCAGCATATATATGGCCCTTGAGAAGTAAGAAAAGACATATCAAAAATGGATTGGAGTTTGTGGGAATTGCAGGTTAGAAGAGGGCCAATTTTATGTAGACAAATAACCCAGTTTGTGCCTCGACCATAGAGGAGTGTTTTCAAGCGTACATGGAATGATGCCGAAATATCTTCCGAAGAATGATACAGTGTAAACAGCTGCCGCATCGATGCCGATGAGTGGGTAGGACCATGGGAATGACCGTTCTTGACCCCAGTTCTAGGAATGCCGCTATATGTCAGACTCAAAGGAGTCCATCGCTGGTGCTGTGTCGTTCTCAGCATTCATTGTATGTGTCCGCTGATTTTTCACGTAGCCGCTTGCAATGGCCAGCTCCCCCCTATTAAACATGCATGGGTGATTTCGAAGTGAGTAGGACTGTATGCCAATTTGAAGACACACAAAGGCGTGAGTTTAAGTTGGTTTATTGACACCTGGAAAGGTTGCGAAAAGGTGGGGGTACACATTCCTACAAAGCTGCCTTTGTGGTTGGCAAATTTTATCTCAATGCAGCCACTACTTCGGTTGGAGATATCCAGACCCCGGCCGTAAAGGCTTGGTCTTTACGTTATCAATAGATTTCAATAGGTATTCATGTAGCTCAAGAGGTCGGCACTGCCTCTCGGCCTTGCTCGTTGATCAACATGACCTCCAATCATTAGCCACTTTGGTAGTACAAGAAACGCTAGTAAAAAGAAGCCCTGTTCTAACTCTAACAAAGGTTCAAGAGTTCACTTTGCTGAGGTCTCGTCTATACAGTAGCCGCGGCCGACTGGCTTCCTGGCAAACCACGATGTACCCTCTGACGGCGACAAATGTCAAAAAGCCTCTCTGCGGTCAGCTATCTGTGATCATGTCGATTTTGATGGCATGTGTACGACACAAGCAAGTGGTAATGTGGAGTATACCTGGTATAGACGAACTGGCGCAGTCGTATCTGCCGTTGTTGACATAGCCATGTCTCGAGGCCTTTCTACAAAGCAGGCCACCAACCAATTATCATGCCACAAGTCCTAAAAGTTCAGTCTGTTACCAGGGTCGGTCAGCTGGGGACTCCCCGGCACATCTATAAAAGAGACTAAAACCAAATATGCATGGTTCACAAAATTCACACTGCTTCGAATGCCAGCCCAGCTACATACAATAAAACGCATTTTCAAGTTCAACTCTGATTCATCGCCACTTGCTCAGCCTCAGGATGGCGTCTTCAGTGTTAAAGGTCTTAATGTTCCACGGTAATGAGCATGCAACATTACTTTCAAAGAAGAATGAAGCTGATCTGACGCTCCAGGGCACGAGCAATCCGCCCAGATTTTTGAGCCCAAAGCCAAGCATATCATGCGAGCGTTCCATGCATTTGCTGGTAGCCACAATAGATCGTTCACGTTCCAATTTCTCTCAGGAATACTCCCCGCTCGCCCTGATAGGAGCGACGAGAGCGTCGACCGAGACCAGTGGGTCTGGGGATACGGCGACCCCGATGACCACGAGATCCAAAAGATTGAACTTTCGCTGCAGCATATCCTTGAAACGCTTAAAAATGATGGTCCATTCGCTGGCATTGTTGGATTTTCCTCCGGAGCTGCGATGGCTGCGATTGTAGCCTCGATACTTGAGAGAAAAGAACAGCTCAGCCGTTTTTCGTTGAAGGCAAGCGAAGGCGTAAAATCGCCGCTACATCTTTAATTTCTACTAGGCGTCATGCTGACGATCAATATTGTGGTAGGTTGATCATCCAGAATTAAAATTCATTCTGTGTCTTAGCGGATTTCGACTGGGGTCTGCCTACGAGTGGATCTATTCCCCCGCGATTGGCACTCCGGCCCTGCTCACGATTGGGGCCCTCGATCCGGTCATTTCGCCGGCTCAAACGCGCCGACTTGCAGAGCATTGCCAACACGCGAAAGTATTTGAGTTTGCGGGAACCCACTATGTCCCGCAGTCGGAAGAGTATTCCGCCCTTTGCGCTATGCTTACTGGGTTCCTCACAGAAACGTTTGCATGTCCCCCAGTCAAAGACGGAACATCCGTCACTCAGCCAGACTGGGCAGTGGACCGAGGCAGTGATTTCCTAGCTAGTCGCATTCAAAAGGACCCGAGGTCGATGCGCAGGCGCCAGAAAGTAACCATGGTAATTCGTCCCGCAGTTTTGCATTCTCGAGTGTCTTCAACAGCTCTATCTTGTTCTTAGTGCATGTACATAATTTGCGACATGATCATACCTGCAACTAGTACTGGAAGACTACGGGGCAGTGCTGAAGGCAACGCATTCAGCTTCGAAGACACCTTACACACAACAGTATTCTCAATTGCATTGAAATTGTCTACCGTTCCAACGTAACGTATATAATGTGTCCGATTTCCTAGACACTACGAACTATTCAAGCATAGAAAATCTCGGGGGCTGAATCGTTGGTCTTGCTTATGCGTCATGCCTACGTATTGTAGCATTGTTCCCAAACAAGCCCCAAAAGCTTGAGAGTGCCGGGATACAAACGCTATCACAGTTACAGTAAAGTCCTACTTGCGGTATCGCCGGAAGGGTCGGCACCGATGGGTTCCCCATATCGCCGCCCACACAAATTTCGCGTGTCGTCTTTGTGTAGTTTAATCTATACGTCGAAATTTCACATAATAGAAGATGCAAGTCCTGGGGCTGTGTGATTGGGCTACCAGCCTTCTCCGTGCCTTTGACAAGTTAATGGTAGACTGCTTACCTCCAGGTAAAGTGTGTCGATTCGAATTCGACTAGCCGTATCTAAATATTCTAGGGTACTTCTTATGGTGGATCTTGACATCTAAAACCAACCTCCTCGTCTTGAAAACTTTGTAGTATCAGACCTTTTCCCAGCGTGCCCTTGCACCTCAGGCTGCCAAAGCTCGTTATCATATTGGTTTCCTGCCTAGGTAAGCGATTCAGTTTCTGGAATGGCAGTTTGGCCTCAATGGAAACATGATATTTATACGAAAGGTAATACTCGCACATGGCCGTGTGAAAGGGTAGATTTACCACACGGTTATCTGACAGTACAGGCCTAGACAATTCAAGAACTCAAGAACTCAAATGCCCTTGGTCCAACTATCGCCATTTGACCAGGGCTCTGAAAAAGCAGAAGTCTCATCTCCAGTATAATACACATCCTCGTGTTTGAGTATACCAGGATATTTGTCAGATGAAGGGTAGAGGGATTGGGTGATCACCCACGGTCCATCCAGAGTGTCCAGGGCCATGGCATTCTAAAAGGTACCATTGGTAGTGAAGCCGTCTCGGCGGAATGTGTAGCAGTTACTAGCGCTAGAGTTAGTGGCTCTCCGCCATTATTTTTCGCTTCCAGAGTGCATGGATTGTTCGCATACCAAAGTGGACGCTTGAATGGGGATGGCGAGACTGGGCTGTTCACACCAATTTCACCCGCCTGATCCTCTGCGCCTAACACACTAGGATCAATGTTATGGTGAAGGGAATACCCACATATTGCGTGCGCTAATCCTGGTGTGTCGTCTACTGCCTCCGGTGAGATGGTCGACGGGGAGGCAAGGTAGCCATGCTCAGATTCCAATGGAGCAAATTCATTCTCCGACTCGCTCACTACCACACCATATCAGTTATTGACATGAAGGTTCCATGACTGGGGAACATACGCTCTTCACTCCTGATCTGGAAAATCCGAGCCACTGTTGGGCAAACTTTATTGGCCGTCACGTTGTCAGAAGATGGCGCCGCAGTGGGAGGTACGAGGTAGGGAGACCCCCTCTGAATCTGTCGAACCAGTGCAACAAGAAGCACGATACAATCTATGGAAGAAACTGATTACTGAAAGCTCATAAGAGCCACAGAGGGCAGACTCACCTTTCTTTCCTAAATCATAGGGACTGCGGTAACTGACTTCCTTCGGCCACCATTCTGGCTTGAAATTTTCCCTCTTGCAATACAAGCGGCGAGGGGCCATTGTCAGGAAGCTAATGAGCTCTACAGCTAGTTTCTGTCGTTCGTCCCTGTGCAGCAACTCTAACTCCCGCTTGTACCTGGCCTGGAATTGGTGAAGAGGATGGTGAACAGGATTGTCGTCGAAACCGGGAAATGTTTCCAACTCGCTAAGTCTCACACTGTCTAACTGAAGCCATAATGTCAATTCACTATCTTTTTGCTTATTTGCTTCTTCCAGCAGAGCTAGCTCTTTGACGGTCTGGCAGTACTGACTTACCGCATGGGGCTTTTGCGGGCTTGGAGAGGGATTTATCTCGCGCGTATTCTGATTAATTTCCCCTCGAGTTTTCCTGAAATGATCCTCTCTAGGGCGCGCGTAGGACTGGACCTGTGACCGCAGCACCCAACTCTTTCGAGGAGGTTAGTCCGTCAGCGTCATTGTAAAAGGAGACTTAGATTGGGCCTCACTGGCTCTTCCATTTGGATATGTGGCGTAGGAAAAAAAGGGGCTTCTATTGATGAGAAGGTCGCGGGAGGCAAGTGTATAATCAGTCAGCAGGCTAGTAGTAACATGAAAAGATACAAGTGTGATGGCAGCAGCGAAATCTGGCGATCAAGCGGAGATGTGGGCTTTATGTATAGAGGGTTCATGTGCTATCTCGCACGCTATTGGAGGAAGCGGGAAGGTGGCCTCAGCGGGATAGAATGCAGTTGTCAGTTTGTTTCGATGTTGACACAGGAAACACGGCATCACAAAAATTCATTTAGCGGGTCGTTGAGCGGGTCTTTTGTTCATTACTTCCTCAATGCTGAACTAAACGTACAATAGGTTCTGGTCCCTCTTCGTTCTAACAGAAGAAGGCAGCAAAGCTACAACATTGCGGGGGCTCGCCAATGCTTAGAAACTAAACTTTCCTCATCTGTCCCCATGTGGATACAGTAATGGCCATATAACAGAAACATCCCAGCATGGCTCAGCTAAATACAGAACGTTTAAATGCATGAAAGCACTATATGATCATATCGCTGTTTGCGAACCAACATTGAACAGACACCCAGTGGGGATATCGCTTCAGCCGGGGCGGCCGTCATAAGCTGTCAAATCTACCACGTGTTGTTCTTGAGCCAAAAGACTTGGCCAGCTGGCCAGGGTACTGGGCATTTGGTTTCGAGACGGCTTTTTGTCCGTGAACTCCAATTTGCTAAGATGTAGGACGCATGGGTCGCGAGGCGCGGTGCGAGATTCCAGAGATCTGTTTGTCCTGGCCGCCGTAGTGCGCACAACGATGACAATGGTAAAACCAAGTGCCTGCGTTACAGCAAGAACTAACACCGTTACTACCATAATGCTATTTTCCATTCCATAAGCGAGATGGATCGCAATATTCAGAGCCCCCAAAAGACCAGCCCCAAGACATAATCTGGACATAGCACATCAGCAAGTGAAACATACGGCCATTGGAAATACTTTTGTTAGGGTGTTGAAGATATATACTGATTGGATGTACGTACAAATTGCCTAGCAGCGATATTTGCGGCCGCAGTTTCGTGAAAGGGAGAAAACACATCGGCAGAAATCCGCTCGGAACAAATGCAAACGCAATTCCGACGCCCGCATTCATGCCGCTCGTGTCCAAGCTTTCGAGCCTTTGGATGGAGGGGGGAAACAAGAGGAAACTGGAAGCAAGTGGGATTAGAAAAACGGTCGGCCACAGAAGCTGCCTCAACGGACCTGGTCAGACTCAGCATTGGGAGAAAGAAGTTGACTGTATGCCAGTACCACTGGCAACACCTTCGTCGTATCTCGTGATGTCGTTCAATTTGCGGGACCATCTTGTCGGTGTCGGATCCCGATGAATGCACATCCATCATCAATCAATCCGCAAAGATGAAAAATCCGCGCGGATGCAATACAGACGGGGTAATCTGGGGATTGGGATGGAGAGTGCTACAATTGGCCTAGTTTGTCGAAGTCCTTGTAGACAATTAAATAGATGATACGGACAAAGGGCCTCCGTCTGATTTATGTCTCAGGCTATGCGGGGTATATAGAAAGACCCAAATTGGCTATAGCCGTCCACGTTATACTTTGACGGTAAAACGCAACGCTTATTAAGACAGCCGTTCGATAGAGATTGTCATACATACACGGTAAACATCCACCGGTTCTTCGTCCAGCAGCAACTTCACATCATCAAAGCCTTCAGCTTCTGACGCAAAGCGTCGTAATCTGGCTGCTCATGAAAGTCTAGCTTCTTCACGGAATCAAGGTAACTAAAAAGAGGTTCCAGACCCCCGCAAAGTGCTTCGACATCGACCGAAGACTTCTTTGCGACAATCTCGCCAGAACTCATAGTATTAGTCCCTGGACGTGGCTTCCAGGGAAGTGACCCGCGGAAAATGTACACTAAAGCATATCCTAGCGATTCCAAATCATCCCGCCGCGATAATGTACGGCCCAGGTGGCTATGGATACTCGTGAAGATGGGCGATCCAGTCGGTCCCGGCGATAGTTCGGGAAAATGCTTTAGCGTTGTGGGATGACGATATCTCTGAGCGGTCCCGAAGCCTATCAATTTTATCTTTTCCCGCACAATATCATAAACAATATGCTCCGGTCGGATATCTTGATGAACGAAATGCCGATCGTGCACAAACTCCAGTGCAGACACCATCTGGGCGCCAATACTCGCAACTTCTTGGAGCGGAAAGAACAACCCGCTGCCGGCTAGTCGAGGTCGGGCTAGATGCGACTGCATTGTTTTGTGGAGACTAGGTCCGAGCTGCTCCATGACCATAAAATGTTGATATATGCGTCTTCCCCGAGACTGTTTCCGCTTGCTAAGCAAGTTGTGGATAATTGGAACCTGCCGCCCCCGGCCCAGTCTCCCGTATACCCAGTATTCGTGGCAAAGCCTGCTGCTTTGGGTGCTAGTGGCCCAGCCCGCCCTTTCCCTTTTGACTGCCACTAGCTGGCGAGTGTGACAACTTATCCCTGTTGACATTCAGACGGTGAGAGGGCGCGTTGGGGGGTTTCTGCGGTGCTTACCTAGGTAAACATCCGACGATGTTCCTCGTCCTATAGCTTGTCCCGTCGAGCAATCGGATTCCCATTTGGAATCCAGTGCTTCATCCTGCGGCATCATGGAATCACGCTGATCCAAGGCTTTTGTTTTGACTTCTCTGACCTCGAACATGGCCATAGTTTACCTTCGACGAAGTCTTCACGCAGGCCGCAAATGAAGCGAAGTAAGGAAGAGCGTAGAAGTGAAACTGGTGTATTGGCCGCCAGGCGAACTTGTCTAGAATATGCTATCCAAGAAGACACGTCCACAACTGAAAATTGAAACCCGTCAGGGGTTCTGGTCAATGATGATACGAGTGAGGCTGCTTAATAGGTGCGTCCTTTGTGACTGGCCACGGGCAGTTTATGATCATAAGACCATTCCACATACCCCTCAGCCTTGCGAAGTAAGCGCCCATTAAACAGGGTGAAGCCGGTTGACAATACATAGATCTGGATTCACGCAATGATTGGCTTCCGGTCTACAATTTCAACAATATTGTGATTGATAGAGTGGGCAATTCGGTCAATCTTCCGCGGAGACTTGTTTGTATTTTGTTTACGTGTGTGCAGAGTGTGAATTGGCGGATCTGGTCACACGATCACGGCATTCGTGTCTTTGGTGTTATTGAGGACTTCAGGTAGTATCCCAAATGCACCAGGCAAAGCAGGTCGACTGTATGATTTCAGCCGACATTATTTCGATAGACACCAAGAGTCTTGTAGCCCAACCATGGTGCCGGCAGAGTTTTACTCGCTCAGTCAATCGGGACTGGAAACCATGTTGGTCAAATTGGGCTCATTTCCAGATACGCTTTACAGGAGTGGGGGGATCACCTCAACCCCGAGACGCAGTGCAATGCTTGTGGCGTAAACAGGAACTGGGTCAAATAGATTCCGGACTAGAGGTTTATCATATTCCGGTAGGTAAACTCAGCAGCAGATATGCCAGACAATTCCTCTTACATCCCTCTTATTTCATATTGCCCCGAAGAACGGCATTTTTCTTAGGTACAAGGGGTGCCAAATAACCCAAGGCTTTGTCGGAGTCTATCTAACGTCAGAAATTGTAGTCGACAAAAGCACACTATCAACATACAGAGAGTATGGAAAATAGATAGAATTCTCGCATAAAACCTTCTCCCAATTACTGAATGTTCGCAACAAGACGCACCGGTCCATCTGCATTTCCCCCAATACCACCTGTCTCTACATCGGCAATGGTGTAAGCATTCCGGACGAGATCGGCCTTATCAGGCACAGTAGAGCAGGTGTAGCCGTTACGTACGGAGCAAATCCTCATATGCTGGATTTCCAGGCTCGTACAATATTCTGTGCAAAAGAAGTAGAAGCTTCTACCGTCGAAGCCTGACTAGCCGTGGTTCCGGCTCAGCTAAATTCAAGCTCACCAAAAGTACTAACTAACATAAGCAGCGGACTGGTTGCGTCGGGATTGTGATCGTATTGGCGGCAGCCCAACCACGTTGAGGGTCTGGAAGAAAGGCAACATACATTCCCTTCCTGCGCTGAGTGCATTTCAAACATGCGTGATCAAGCCGGTCGCCAATCTTGCTAACTGGGCCGATCATGTTCCAAATTACCACTTTCCGGCTACCCGTACTCGGGTCGATGGACTTCGTGAATTATCGCCAGTTGCTTGCTGCCGATGAAGAGATATCGATAATTTTGCTCCCGTAAGGAACACCAATGCTCACCACATAAGTGATGCCGGATCCCATGTGCTTCGTAGCTTCCCCGAAACAGGCCGTTGGGTACGGGCTTGTTGATGACACCGCACCCGGCCCGAACGAGATTCATTGGACCGCCTTGCACCTATTGCCTGGCACAAAAGCAGTACGAGTAGCCTCTGTGCTATATACTTTCGTTGATACTGCCGGATGAAGTCAGTATCTCAACAGACCTGTTCAGTACGCCGCGTTGACTGTCCGGATCTTCTATCTACATTTTTGGGTGAACACGTTCTATATGCGATGGTAGTCGAGAAAGACAAAAGGCGCAAATGTGCCAAAATACAGCCCCTCTATTTGCTCATATCATTCGTAGGGTAAATATTTGGGAAGCCAGCGGGTCGCTCGTGCATGATTCTAGGACTGCGTGACATCCACAACTATGTACTGTACCTTCGGCCGTAAACCGCGTTGTTTTGTTCCATCCAACCTCAGCAGTAAGCTTTGTAAGAAGGGCTCAGAGATATGGATTTTGAATAGCCAGGTAGACACGAGGAGATAGGCGGGTCATACACAATGCAGCTCCACGACTGTGCGCTCCGTTCTCTGTACTAAGTTCAGGTCTGCCAAACGATTGAGGCCGACAAAACTGCTCTCTGTTTGATAAATCATCCAGGTCTTCCAAGTGAACAAGCCAAGGATACATAGCGCGAATTGTACGCAGTGGCCACAGATGACTATGGACACGTATCTGCGGAACGCGAGCGGGACAATGGTGACCACTGTGCTCTGTACTGTACCAATCATAGCCAAAGTGTAATGAATCAAACTCAGATAGAAATGGTACTTTATTGCATTTTCTACTAATTCTGCGGCCCTGGCCTCAAACGCAAGCTTTTTCTCT
The DNA here is from genome assembly GCA_032468075.1 of Amazona amazonica. Classification (NCBI taxonomy): domain Eukaryota; kingdom Metazoa; phylum Chordata; class Aves; order Psittaciformes; family Psittacidae; genus Amazona; species Amazona amazonica. The sequence continues at coordinate 34,410 of JARWLU011125250.1, forward strand.
TTAGAGGCGAACGTATTTCGTAGGTGGTTCTACGTCAAGACGCCACTTTCCTTCCTACTCTCCATCCTTTTATTCAAGCGTTACACGGTGAGCCACAACGGTGAGGATGAGTACTATTAGTTGTGAGACCCGACATCATCCTCCCAGCTGATCAAATCCAATATATACCATGCGCAGTCCTCTATCTCGTTCATCAAACACTGGGTGGTCATTGAAGGCGGATGTGAAAATTGTGCGTGGCCGAAGTGCGACACGTTCGCTGAACCGAGGTCGACCGCGTGCATGATGGATCTTTGGAGCCATAAGAAGTCACGAAGCACTAGTTTTAGACTTGGTTCACGCGAAGTCACGCTATCCAAGCTCAATTTGTTGTGGTGGATGCGTGCCCAAAGTCTAGCGCATGCGTCTTGAGCGTTTCCAACGGTGAAATCTTCATTCAGTAGTTGAGGATAAACTGCTTCAATATCTGGGTTGGACAACTGGATGAATTTGGTCAAGCATTCTGACGTTTCGTCGAAGAATGTAGCTTCATGATTCATATTGAATGATCTTCTGTTGCGCGCGCTTGCATCCATCTACGTAGCATACAAAATCCGCTTTATAATTTCTGGTCAATACAGGACCGGCCCCAACCATCCAAAATTGCCATACTTGAATCTGGCCAAGGGTCAGTTTTGGCTGAAAGACAGAAATAGAAATGCAGTGCACCTGGGCCAAAGTGTAGTGTATCTGGGTAGACGAGCAACGCCAGGCCCGAATTGGCGCTACGTGGAACACTGGATCGAAATACGTTGAGCTTTTATGGAGATGAACGACTTAGACCCGCTTCATCAAGTCCATACTGTGTGCCAGTTCAGTCATCGAAGGCATGAAGCGATCAATTATCCGCTACCTGCGGGCCTCGCATGGCACTGCACCTCTCATCCATGCTTGTACCGGGGACCATGAATCCCATTGCAGTGTCTCTGGCTTGCATAGTCTTAGCTATCGCGGGCCCAGTGTGCATGAAACCAGCACTCTGGTACATGTAGCCTTTGGCATTTATCAGGATATTGTTCAAAATCCGAATTGTGGTTATGGATCGGTATGCGACTGATGTCTCGTCCCTTACCAGCTGCATATTATTATTGAGGAGAGAGTCTCATTGAGATTCCTGGGTAGTATCAGTCGCCCAGGTGGGGATAGTATGAAATACAACTTTGATATCTAAGCAATCTGAATTCTACATGAATTTGAGACTGGATTCTCTCTTCAAGCCCTATAGTTGCCACTAGTAATTCTTTTTAGAGAGAAAGAAAAAAGAGTCGCCGCCCAATTCGGTCAGCCTCCTTTCACATGCATAGTATAAAAACGCTCGTTGGCCTTCGCTCCTCTGAATGACCGGATCGGACGTCCAGTGGAGGTCCTGAGCAACCCTCAGGGGGTGTCGATCTCGACGGGACAAGAGGTATCCAACGGCCGCCAGTCCGAGCCCCAACAAAGAGTCCAGGAACGTACCGCTGACCCGCCAACCTCCTCGGGCCTCTTCGATCAGCGCCGAGCCGTCCGATCGATTAGTCTGGTGCAGAAATCCAGGCAAAGGCCCCCTTTCAAGGTGATCGCGTAACAACTGTTGCAGGCAAAGCCAAATGAACATCATGTCTTCCAGCTCCTCAGCGGAGAGCCCGCCTTGATTCCCCAGTGCGAATGACTCCGGTGGATTGTCTAACACTTCACTATGAAAGCTTCCCGGACGTGAAGGACATTCGGTTTCGCTCTGGGTAGTCTGTCCCGTCAGCCAAGCCCGCTGGCCATCCCAGTCACACTCACGACCTTTACCGGAGCCAAAGATTCTGCAGAAGGTCCAGATTCGCCATAGAGCACGGTGCATGAGTGTCCACCGCGGGTTGTGGCAATCCGTCATGGCGGTCTCCAGGACGGACCAGCGCTGCTTATCCAACGACATGGCGGTCTGGCAGCGCGTGAGGATAGCCCCCGTGATGAAGGCACACGTAGACATTTCAAATTCGTAATGGTCGAGATAGCTTTGTGCGCTCCAGTATAGTGGACGCTCCCGATCAGGCAACGCGAGAAGCCTGAAGTATTCCCACGATCCAGGGGAGAGAATCTCCCCGGAAGGGGCACTCGGTAACCCCATTTCACGTAATTCCCATTGCTCGGGATACGATTGTCGAAGGGCCGATCGGATTAAGCTGAGCCCATCTGGATGACTGACCAAATCCGTGCCATTGCGTTCCGCCCGGTCAAAAAGATCACTGATTGAGCTTGCGTCCTGAAGTAACGACACTGCCTGCTGTTTGAGACTATGGGATCCCTCCGGGACGCTTCTCTCCCTCTGCAAACTACCTAGTACGTTGTCTGCATGTGTCAGTTCATATGAGCAATATTGACCATGATGCTGGTCTCGAGACTGTAATCGGCGTGCACACACAATCGGTTCGTGTCCTGTAATCCCCAACAGGCTGGCAATGTCGCGAGATAATTCTTCCTGCTGTGGATGAGAGTGAGGACCTACGGTTGGGCTGGGGCCTGGGTCACCGCTCTCCTGCGGTGACATTGTTCAGTCGCCCAACGTTCTATCCAAGCTTTTCGGTGAAAGGCGTGGCAGGCCCCGTCCTTTTTCCACTATTGACAGGCATTGGGGGAGCGAAATCTAGCGCTTGACGCACCACGGGCCGAATGGAGGACTTGTGTAGCAAATTTGGCCCAAATGTACCATGCAAAATAGGGAAGCATCGAATTTGTCGGACCCTATTCATACAGTGTCTACTTTTGAATTCTGTTGAATTCTATTGCGTGTTGTGCCGCATCGTGCTGCCATGGGTGGATGATGACTGAGTTGGATGAGGCTGCGCCTTTCAGAGACAGGGAGAAGTAGGGTTTTCACTTCCCTTGAGCAGACAATACATGATACATAGAGATACTATAGTGATGGTCAATGATGATGATTTCATTTACGCTGAGCCCTGCAGGCTCCTCGCGATACCATGCCACGGGATGATGTCCCATTCCGGTCGACGGTCTTTAGCGCAACCTCTCTAGATCAAGGATCTTCCGATAGTGCAGTTGCAAGGTATACACTTACAAGGCATTATCGTACTATGGCTCTTTATTACTGGTCAATTCAGTCATCCGGGGTCTTTGCACGAGTCCGACCGACTCCGATTCACAGCGATTCTACCAGGTGGGATGTACGTAGTTTCGCTGAAGAATATACATACAGTAGTATTATTTTATTTTCAACAGTAAAGACAGGGTATGGATTCTCTGTAGACCATGAGTGGCACATGCCAGCTCTCGGGAGTACGCGGCCCTTGCCACAAGTTTGGCATTCAGTCCCCTTTTTGACAGTTTTAAGCCATAACAAGCAACTAATGAAACTAGGGTTGTGTCATCGATGGAAGAGTAATCTACAGTGCCCCTCGATTAAGTGCGCATCATCTAATGTGTAACTAAGTGGAAAAGGAGAGTCTCAGTGGACATTTGCGAAGCCGAATTCGAGAATCATCGATGGGTGACTGACGACGAAAGTCGACTGAGAGGCGTTTGTTGTCGTGGTACAGTATGCTGCCGGTACATTACGAGACGATCGATGGGTCGTGAATAAGCACTGTTTGAGAGCCTCAGAGTGCGGGCTTTCCAAAGCTCCTTGTCAGACGTTCGAGACGGTAATATTCCACAATTCGTTTTAGGGTAAGTTGATTGGCTGTGTAGATGTATTAAATTATCCGCTGCTCAGCCTCGATGTGCACATGAAGCCATAGGACGGCCTCAGACACCGTCGAGCGAGCCCCTCAATCTCCTGTAGAGTGATAGAGCGCCTCTCGCCTTTCTTGTGATTACCTCGCGTCATAATCAGCGCTGCCAAAGAATAGCTAAACGATATCGGATTGCCTGCTTCTCAGTCCAGTTCGGAATATACCAAGCCACGCGCTCTATGAGCGTCCTGGTCTCTGGCATGCCCTGACCTCCACCATACTTTTACTGATAGGGTCCTCGAATGCGATATTTGTGGCTGATACGAGTCCGTCCAATGCTACTCCCACCGCTGCTAGAAGATCAGCTCCAAAGGAGGGATATAATTGAGTCTCCTCGGCGAACTTGTGGTTGCGGTCTCGGAGATATCCTTCAACACAAGCCTCGGCCAGCACGCGCCGGACGGAATGCCCTTGGGGCAAATACAATGCTGAAATGATTTGGTGTGAGGCCAGGCAATAGGTGTTGGTATCTTTATGCCGCCAATAAAGAGTCGGCTCGGGATGTGGGTTGGAGCTCAGGATATTCCGGATGTATTCAGCCATGTGATCCTCCAAGGCCCCAACACCGCACTTATGCGCCAGCCTCGCGAGCTCGATGGCCGCGTCGATCTGGTCTCCAGGGTCATGCGCGTCAAATACTACCCCTCCTAGGTAGACCCATTGTAGCAGAGCCTCAACGCTCTGCGTCGATACAACACCCTCGATTTGGTGGAGAGTGATTGTGCGTTCCGGCTCTCGTTCATCGAGTTTAGCTGCCAGCAATGGTGACTCTTTCCGAAGGAGATTCTCTGAAACGGTATACCCAGGCTCACTGGATGAAACTTGGAGTCGCACCCGGGGACCGTCATACAGGGGGAGGATGCTGCAAAATAAGAGATCAGATTGGAGATGAGGCAGGTATTGGGCTCCATACGTACACTGATGCAAACTCGCTGGCACTCTTTTGAAGATTCGCCATATTTCTTCTTTACTCGGTGACTAATCCGGTAAACAAGGTCCCTTCAATAAATATACAAACGAAGAGCTGTCTGCTAAAATCGGCCAACATTGCGGCAATGCTATTTCAAGGTGTTCGTTTCGCCAGGCCATTTTCGTATGCTTCTTTGTAATGTCCCCGCGACTATACGCCCATCCAAATGAGGTCGGCAGGGCCCAGATTAGAACGTGTATCACACGAGAGGGACTGGGCTCGTTGATTCAACTTTACCTTTCATTTCTATTTTCATTTCTATTTTCATTTCTATTTTCATTTCTATTTTCATTTCTATTTTCATTTCTATTTTCA